>CM076574.1:1161110525-1161408800 GCA_034641835.2 Pinus albicaulis
AACTCATGATTATAATTCATAATAACTTCTTAGCAAGCTTTCTTAGTAAGTTAAGTGTGTCAATTTATGCATGATAGGCCCAGGTGTACAATGAAATTTTTGTAAGACTTATAAAATCTTTCTTTGTTGATGCACTACATTTGAACCTTGTGTTATTTCTCCATCAAGCAGTTGAGTCATTGGTGGGCATTTTTCTTTGCATATTCTCCTAGCCAATAGATTAAAAATTTACCCTCGCTACCACATCAAGCCCTAGTACCCTCATATGTATAAATGAGAGTTATATGTTTGAAACCATTTCAGCGAATGTAAGATTCAACCACTTTCCAATAATACAATCCAAATCATAAAATAGCCCTTGAGCTTAAGATGTGTCTGGTCAGGCACATGTCACAATCCAAGTGTTGATTCTACTTGTGCTGTGCATACTCTATGTCTAATCAAAATATTGCATCACCAAAATCAAGTTGTGAATTATAGTTTTGTTAAACATTCATGCGATAATGCGATTGTGAAATCACAATATCGCATCTCGGGATTTCGCTTAGTGTTTTGTTTCAAAATTTAATATCGGAAGCTTTATTGCGGTAATCATAATTTAAATGCTGCGGGAGAAATTATTTTAATTTATCGCATTTCACATTTCGCATTTCGCATTTCGCATTGGGTAATAGTTATAAGAATTTAAGGACTTGGGATCTGCGATATGTGGTAATTGCGACATGCGGTAGCCTATAAGCACTTTTTCTTTAATCTTAAAGGTTATTTGATGTATTCTTTGTTTTAGAGCATTTTTGGACTTTAAACGTTGACTAAGATATTCTTTTATAATAATTTCAGGTCCGAGAAATCATAAAGTGCTTATTTAATTTGAATTATATTACGGTTTTGATTTATCCTTATAACTTAAAAGGTTTGAGTGAATGTTTTAACCTTTATGAAAGGTCTCATCAATCACATTTTGGATTTCCTTAATGACATTTAAGTATTTGTTCCAAAATGGTTTGCGATTGCGATATGTGAAAGTTTCCAAGAGGAAAGTGTATAATGATAGTATTTCAATATTTTCAGAGTTTGAACTCATTATTTAAAATAAAAATTAAAGGGTCCCCATATAAATATAAAATGGGGGTGGGGGGTTCTTGTATAGTACAACAATTAGCAATTCCTTGGGAGAACCCGAGTTATCTTTGATCAATTTTTTGAAATTTTAAAACTTTTAAAAAAAAAAAATGTGGCAAGAATGAATTTCAATATAAATAATATTTCAATAATTAATAAAAACTCACTTGATTATAATTCATAATATTACTTAGAAATATTTCTTGATAAGTTGAGTGTGATAATTTATTTATGAGCATTCCTTGTAACATATATCTTTAGGTGTACAATGAAATTCTTGTAAGACTTGTAAAATATTTCTTTCATTGATGCACAATTAATCTGTATCTTGTGTTATTTCTCCATACAAACAATGGAATTCTATCCTATAGACCCATTGTCCCTTTCATATTCTCCTAGCCAACATATTACCAATTAACCCTTGCTACCACATCAAGCCTTAGTACCCTCATATGTGTGAAAGAGAGTTATATATTTGAAACCTTTTCGGCAGATGTAACATTCAATCACTTTCCACAATCCAATCCAAATAATAAAATAGCCCTTGAGCTTAAGATATGTATGGTCAGACACTTGTCACAATCCATCTTGAATTCAGTTGCCAACATACACTCTACGTCTAGTAAAAATATTGCATCACAAAAATCAAGTCGTGAAAGATAAATTTTCATTTGCACATTCCTATCTGAATAATACATTTTGAAAATCCTGATATTTGCATCGAGATTTCTCTTGCGTTTTTTTTTAATTTCCTAATATCATAATATTTATTGTTATGGAGCTTTAAATGATGCTGGAAAAATTGTTTTGATTTATCGCATTTAGCATTTCGTATTGGCGAATGGGTGATAGTTATAAGAACTTTGAAGTCTTGTGATCTGCGATATGCAGTAGTTGTGATATGCAGTAGCCTACAAGCATTTTTTTCTTTAACTTAAAGTTTATTTTGATGCATTCTTAGTTTATGGGGATTTTCGGAATTTAAAATTTGATTGAGATATTATTTTATAATAATTTTGGGTCCAAGACATATTGTAAAGTGCTTATGGAAATTTTAAATTATATTATGCTTTCGATATATCTTTATAACTAAGGTTTCGATGAATGTTTTAACCTTTCTGAAAGGGATCAGAAATCACATTTCAGAGCTCCTTAATGACATTTATGCATTTATTCTAAAAGGGTTTGTGATGTGCGATATGTGAAAGTTTCCAAGTAGAAAGTGTATAAAGCTATCATTTCAATATTTTTAGAGTTTATGATGCATTTTTTAGAGTTAGCACTCATTCTTTAAAGGAAAGAAAATTTAAAAAGGGTCCCCATATATTATTATAAATGGGGGGTGTTGTATAGTACAACAACTGGTGATTTACTTGGGAGAACCAGTTATCTCTGATCAGTTTTTTGAAATATCTAAAACTTTCAAAATAAAAATAGTTGAAAGAATGAATTTCAATATAAATAATATTTCATCAATTAATAAAAAACTCGCTTGATTAAAATTCATAAGGTTCCCTCTTTAAGATGAAAATATGATAGTCTATATCAGTCTTTAATAAGTTCAAAAAGATAAAGCAAGTGGCTCTTTCATATTAGCTTTTTATATATATACTCATTTATCACAGGTACAACCTCTGCTGCCAGCAGTTGTTCATAGCCTCGAAAGGGTTACTTTTTACCCAATAATGATTTATTGTCCCATCTAGCTAATATCACAATTTTCAAAAATGAGTTCACAATCATATACTTTCACTTGTTTCTTTTTTTATAAAAATATTTCTATATATTTTTTTATTACTTAAAAGCCATTGTCTTGGCTTGGTAACCAAATATTGACAATGCTATTCACTGGTTGTAACTAAACTGATCAAGTTGGCTCTTGATGAGACCCCTTGTATTTTGATATAATCTTAAGTCATTACCGTGTTTTGGTAGACAGTATTGGTAATGACAGTTTAATTATTTTCCTATGAACATTGTAAAAAAGCTCTTAATGAGACTTCTTATCTTCTAAGCTTTTGCATATTTTTGAATTACATCCTGAAAATTGAAAAGTTTTCCAAATGGGGTGAATCATTGGCCTTTTTGAGGGTTTCTGAATGATAATATTAGAGTTAAAGTTGATTATCTATAAAGAGTCTTTACCATGTTAAAGATTATTTTCTTGACTGATAGTAGAACAACATACTTTACAAAAGTGAGATTTTATCAAAGAATAAATAATTTTAGTGGAATAAAATTATTTGAGATTCGAATAATTATTTCCTTAACCATTCTTAATTATAGAAATGATAAATCAAAAAGTTTCTCTGAGACCTTTATTTGAATAGGCAGAAGTAAATGCCATTCAACTTTTATTTCCCTAAGAAAAGAGAAATAATGTACAAGAAATAGAAGGGATTACCTCCTATGAAAAATAATTCATTAAAATTTTCCCATTAACAGGTAGAGAATCTCTCTTGCCTGATAGATCTTGCAATAAAAACGTTGTTGGGCCTATTTTTTCTATGACTTGAAATTGTCCAAGCCACAATCTTTGGAATTTGATAAGTTTAAATTTTTCCTCGTGTTTTTAATCCCATTTCAAAACCAGATCACCAATTTGAAATGTTTCTGGAATGTCAGAAGTTGTGTCAGACGAAGCTTTATCTAACTGTTGATGATGTGCATGCATAGCTTTGGCTTTTTCTATTTCCTCTTCAAGTTTAAGAATTTGGAAATGTCTTACTTGGAGAGAAGAAGAAGGTAATTTGTCAATAAAATGGACCAGGGAAAGAGAATGAATAACTATATTAGTAGGAAGAACAACTTCTTTCCCATAAACAATATTAAATGGAGAAGTGCCAATTGAGGCTTTCTTAGTTATTCGATCTACCCATAGAGAAAAAGTTAATGATTTGTGCCAATTTCTTTGGTTCTGGTCAACAATTCATTTAATGATCCTAATAAGGTTTTTATTAGTTGATTCTGCTAAACCATTTCCTTGAGGACAATAGCTAGCATAATATTTAAGCTTAAAACCTCTTTTAATGGCAAATTTTATCATAGCAGCTCCTAAGAAATATGATGCATTATCAAACAACAAAGAAATTGGTAATCCAAATCTAGCTATGATAAACTGATCAATAAATTCGATAATATTCTTAGAATTGGCCACCTTTAGTGGAATTGCTTCCACCCATTTAGTAAAATAACCCTGTAAGGATGTATTTATGTTGTTTGGAAGAGTTAGGAATGATATCACCAATTATATCTAATCCCCATTGCTCGAATGGTTGTTCAATATTACCTGGTTATAATGACAGAGTTGGTTTCCTCGTCTTCTAGATGCATTTTAGCCAGTTGCTTGTTCGTCGCATATTCATGATCATATTTGAATAGCATTGGCCAATAATAACATGCATGTAGGATTTTCATAATTTGTCTATTTCTCCAAATGGTCCCCCGGCTAGTCCATTGTGGAGTTCTGCAAAACTCTCTCTCTGCTTCAGTTTTATTTAAGAATCTTAATAACATGGAATCAAAGTTTCTTCTAAAAAATACACCATTTATCATTTCATATTTCTTAGCTTTCAATCTTAAAGAAAACTTTGTTTTATAATTGATATGTGTGGGGGAATATCCATTTTTCAAATAAAAATTAATATCAACATATTGAGACTGAGAATCGTTGAGGCTTACCTCTGACACTTGTATATCATTACCTGAATTTGCTTTTGGTGATAAATGGGATTATCCTGTTAGCATTCTGAAAAATCCTTCACCTCTAACAATTTAAGAAGGTCTAATTTCTACATAATATTCTTCTAAATCAGTAACCTAGTTAGCCCTTTTCTCTCCTACTTCTCTTTGCATCAATAATTTCCTTACTGCAAAAATGGAACTATTATATTGGTATCATTTTTGAAGAAAATAAACCCTAAATAACTTTATAGATTTCAAGATGGAAAATGCTTATTTTTCAACGAATTTGAATAGTTTAATTACGCACTTCATTAACTCTGGAAAATTGTACAACGAAAGGCGACATCAATTAATGTCGAGCATAAGGATTTACAGGACAGGAATACATTATGGAATCAAGAAGTATTTAAAATCTCTATGGTTTTGAGAAAATTAGATTTGAACTAGTCATAAATGCTCAAATGCGCACTTTTTCCTTCAAGAAGAGTGCCTTCTGTGCGCCCTTTTTCCTGATAAGCGCGCATTCCTAGAAATGGAAAAAAGTCACTTTCTGGGACCACAACAAGAAAAGGACAGTTACTCCTTATGTGAAAGCCGCCTAAGGACAGCCACCAACACCTCCTTAGACATTATGTGAGCACACAATGGAATCACACCTCTCCCTTGGGTCTCCATCCATCATGTACCAAGGGAGGGAAGGAGGATTTGAAGCTCACCTATATAAACCCTCCAAGAGATGAACAAATAGTGATCACAAGGTTATGCTGGCCAAAGTTGCCCAACTAGCACCACCATTGTGTCTAACCCGGAGCTAGAGCTAAAGAGGACTCGATAGTTGGCCACCCAACATCTTAGTCCACCACAGCAGAGAGAGAGAGAGTTAAACTTCATTACAGGCAGAACTTGAAAGACAAAAATCCTTGCATCGGGACCTAGAGGCATTGCCTAGGGGCACTTTGGCAAGTGGGTAAGATTTCATTTTATTCCAAACATTTAATAAGAAGAGGCCATCGAGCCATCATTTGCATTATTACTGTTTGGAAATCTCTATATAGCTTCTTTTGTGTTTTTAGTTTTAGTTTTTTAACCAGAGCATACTTCAGCATATTATTTCATTTAAGTTTTATGCTTTTGAGCTCCCTCCACATACTACCTGTTACCAATAGTTTAGAGAGTAGACCACACTCTCTAAGCTCGTGTGTTGAATCCACTGTGTGTCAAATCCTATGGTCAGCGACTCCACGATGTGTTTCAATTTTATGTGGTTGTGCCATCTTTTGTAGGAGACCCTTTGTACATGTTGGAGTGGAGGCGGCGGTCCTACGAACCATCTTGCGGTCCCTAGACTCAAGGGTGATAGGCAGAAGAAGGTAGCTCCTAATATTTTTACTTGCCGGATTTTATTTTTGCGATTTCTCCATCCGTGCCGCGTGTTCGGGAGTGACACAATGCCTGAAAGCACACCTATCAGGGCTTTTTTCACGTGAAATTGAAGATTTACTCCCTATTTTCTACATTTTTACGCTAATATATGTGTTGGGAATCCTAATGTATGCCTTTTTGTGATACCCCACAGTTTCTGAGAACTCACTTTTTGTTGCTTTTTGTAGGCATTTAGTTAGTTTTCAATTAAGTTGGTTTTTGCAAAAAAGTGATCACATAGTTTAAGTAGGGGGCGAATTAACCATTGCTTTCCGAACAATTTATGTTTTTTGCACATTCTGGTATGCACACTTAGTTTAACTAGTCCAAGTAAGTGGCTCAAGACCACATATGCATAAGCTAGTGTAGAAATTGTTTAGTTTAAATTCAATTTTTGCATTTAGGAAATTGCGGGACTAGGATTGAATCGCAAATTAGAGCAAGTAATCTCTGCTGTCTTTGCACCATTTGGTGACCCTAGAAAAGCATATGAACGCTTGACATTCATGATTCGCCATCTCCCTTTAGTCACTCACATAGACTAACTAGGAAGATTTGGAAGTGGCCCATTATCCACAAATGCTTTCCATTTGAGCAAGGAACAATGTCACATAGTTTAACTAGGGGAATTTTGTAAAGGATCACTGATATCCATATGTTCAAATTATGAGATTTGTTCACTCATATGTCCACATACATTCACATTGAAACACAGAAGCAGTTTTTAGGAGCTAAAATCCACCTATTAGCCCACGGAAAAGAAAACCCAGAAGGCTGTAGTCAGTAGACCCGATTCAAAGGTTAGGCTTTAGGCTAAAGGCTCGCGTATCGCTGGGGCCACCCATGTTGGTCGAGATACTATACTATTAGTTGACTATCACAGCTTCAAGACTCTGAACACTCACGTGAAATCTGGTTCTTAGTGGTAAAAGTTAGGGCATTCCTTACCCCAGGTGACGGTGAGCAAGCGCCTGCACTTTTACCCTTACCTTGGTCGATTCTCTTCAACCGACCTGGGTGTCACCACTTACGGACGTTAAAGCAAAGACTACAAGAAATCTCAAGGCTCAATTACTTTGAGTGTGTGAGGACATACTAGGTCTTTCTAGACTTGAGTATCATGGGCAAACAAAACAAACCATTTTTTTTCTCGATCGATCACATAGATTGGGTTAAAGGAAAATTAATTTCATTTTCGCTTGTTTTTATGTATGTAACATAAATTTGTCGTGATTACGCACTCAATCCCGTAAAATTTTTTTCCAAAACTCAACTGTCGACACTTAAAATGGTTCCAATGAAACCCAGTTGATTCAGGCATTTTGGACCTCCCCCATTACCGAGAGGTTCTGCAGACTTTCGCCATTTAGGCATCAAAAGACAAGAATACTGCTGGCCAGCATGGTTCTTTATTGAGAAACTTGTTGGGAACCCGGGCTGCCTCCAACACCACACCACACACACTACGGGGGCAAGAGGGAGGCATCCCATACGAGAATCCACCGACCACAAAGCAGAGCACATCACATTTAACCCTTGCTTCTAACCAAAACTTTTTTGTCTTCACACATTGCCATGGTTTCCACCTTCCAGTCACCTCAGGCGCTGTTAAATTCATCGGACTCAAGCTCACTAATGACCCCATCGCACACGGCCCACCTCGTCTCCCCATGTCTACTTGCAAATCCCTTCACAGCTACTCAAAGTTTGAAGGAAAGCAAGCAGAAGACCTGGTGAAATCATATAATGACTTTTTCACTGGTGCTCATCAAATAGCATCATTGACGATACTATTTGGTTGAGGTTGTTTCCCAACGCACTTTACGGAGTGGCCGAAATGGTACGCAGAGCAACCTTTCGTTCACATAGAACCTTTAGCGCCCCCCACTACCGTTCCTCACATACTTTCGGGGCCACTCATTCGCACACTGGGAACGGAGTTACCGACTCATTTCGACAATCCCCCCCACCCATATTTCATAACATCTTCCAGAGGGAGACGCGTCGGCACTTGCGAAAGCACAACCCACTGCATTGTCCAGATCTATTCTCAAAAATCGACGCGGGAGACGCGTATCCTCGCCACTGTAACCCCACCGAAGAGGACACAACTGCAAGAAAGCTCAATGGCTTGAACCCATCTACACAATCGTATACATATACAATATCCTCGCTTGAACGCCCCGCACTCGCAATATCAAGAATTTCAGGTATGCCCACCGTAGACGTGAATTATTGGGTCAATGACCCAAGGATACCCAGTACAGTTAGCCGTAATCCTAGTTACACACATGGGTCTACCTGTAATACGTTCTAACCTAGACGCAAGTCATCACATGCAACATCGTATTCTGACTAATAGGCACCAATGTATCACCAAGGAGGACCTTATCTCCACCGAGGGACCTATTACACAAGAAGAAAAATTGACCAAGAAATCCCCACCCATCAGGTGAGGCAACAGGATGTATATACTCACTTCCCAAGCAGACAACTCATACATGTGCACGCAATGCACAGATGAACTTAGGCAAATTGCCTCTCAGTAATCAACCACACCGCATGACTGGAGAACTGGCCTAACGTGGTTAAAATAAAGTAAAAACAAGCTCAAAGGGAACCTGGACACAGGGCAACCAACAAGACTCCACCGCGATCCTGTATGGACGTAACTCCAACCGTGTAATTAGAACCAGGAGCTACAATGCCCAAAAGCAAGGCAAAAGGCCACTTCTATGAACAAACCATTCTTTAAATTAATATGCAGGGCACAAAGACTATACTCACTAATTATCCCCGAGCTCCTCGAGCTTAAAAAAGCTCAAGAGTAACCGAGGACAAGGAGTGATCTTCTCGTACAACTCAGCTATGTAAGAACTTTCCTCATCAAGGAACGTGTTAGCACTCACAAAGAAACCCCGACTTATCTCCGGAAAAATTAACCATGAAATTTAATACAGTCGGGGGAGAAATGATTTTCCAAACTTGGAATCGAGCTATGACACCCAATAAACAATGATATCAAAAATAGTATGAGCGTTTTCGATCGCATTCCTTTAACTATTCTAAAGGTTCCTTTGGAACCATTTACAAAATGGTTAAAGGGCTCATTGTACAGCAGTAACTACTCCAAAGCAGCCCACAATTATAGCATCGTAGACAATAGCTCACTACCTACTTTATGTTCACCTCGAGGGCACCCAGCAATGTGTACCCAAAGCAAACGAAAAGCCCTACTTTCTACATTAGGCGTCATTTACCCTGCCGACACGGTGATGAATTTTGACTTAGACAAAGCCACTCTCAGGCTTCCCTCCATAGTCACCTCAGACATTTTCAAGATTGCACAAAATATCATTATCCACCAATGTGCCATTAACGAGGGTGCATCCACATGCATCATGTCAAAGAATGTATGTAAGGGTTAGAGCCCTCAAATCAAACCTTTCGTCATCACACTTAGAGCATAAGATGGTCATCCCTCGACCCCCCGTTGTCCTCTTCCCAACAAACAAATCATGAATGAAAGATAGTCCACATAAACATTAAAGTTCCTGGACACTCACTTAGATTACCATATACTCCCTTTGGGCAAGAGTTACACAGACTACCATTTCCTCGCTTTCTATAGCATCCTCCATTTTTCCGCATCATGATGTTCCCCCACGAGGATCAAACTATCACAGAGACCGTACTGATTTACGTGAAAAGCGCCCCTTGAAAAACATAGATATGGTTCTACCCTATGTAGATACGCCCACAAATGGTCTTTTATGGTATCAATAATATAGCCCTCGACAACAATTCAAACTATCGTTCATCCTAGGTCTCAAGAGATCCCCCATTATCCCCAAGGCACGCTCTATCTCCACAGGGGGCCCCGCATGCATGATGCTCCACATCGGGCATCGAGGTTAGTCAGACACGCATCACAAAGAACGACACTAAGGCATCACCAATGCACCTCCCTAGTCTATGCCGCTCCCAAAACCTCCTTTCCTCTACCCACCTCCGTTTCACCTCCCGTTGTGTTCTGGAAACAGCAGTATTACCTAATATATCATTTTCATTCCTGTATCGTATCTCATTCCCCCTCCAAGAACTCCGCCCACTAACATCGTGTTTGGGTTAAAGCCCCCCGTCCCGAGGAGTCTTCAACTTACCCAAGTAGTAGTTTAAATCGCTCTCATGAAGTTCTACCACGAAACCGGCGACCACGACAAAGAAAATCACCAAGAAAGGAAAGAAAGTGTTGACCCCCACCATACACATAGAGTCACCGCACTATATGTGATGTCACAGGCAATCGTACTCACATATTCCTGCAGTTGGACGAGTTAAAACCACCGACTATGAGTGCGTGCACCAAATAGCATTCCCATAAAAAGAAGCTTGCCACCAAAAGCAAAGGCAAACTGCCACGTACCAAATCACACATGCGCCTTCATGGACACCAGGGCATTATACCACTATTTTCCAAAATACCTTGATATAGGAACAACTATTATGCGGTTTAGTGATCCTATCAATAGGATCTCTCCATTCAAATATCAACGATGAACTCAGACCATCCTACCTGTTGTGGGGAGAAACAATACCACAGACAACCATTTGTCCCTAGTCCCCCCAAACCACCATACACCACCAATGATAGGAACCCGTTGCCTCATCCTCTGAAAGAAGACACCCATCGTATTTACTCAGCAACCATGGATCTAAAGATGCACCCAAGGTCACCTAGGCAGCAGAATTATTCTGGAGAGTTGGCTGTGTGCACAAGCTCATTCATCACAGACAGTTTGATTTGGCCCTTGACCAAGATCTCTCAGCAAGTTAAAGAACACCCATGATACCTGAAAGACAAGTAGGTATACTTTGCAACCATTGATCAAATCTTTGACCCAAGATTCTAGCAGAGTAATACCTCCATGGTACTTATTAGGTAGGCAGACTGTTAAACGGTTTGACCGGTGTCTTTCACCCGGATCACCCAGTGCGTAGTATCATGTGCATCACTAGAAATGGTTTTACCTGGTATTTTTTCTCAATATCACCTAGCGTAGTAGCACCATGCATGTTTATCTTCTACATGTGGTCTTGCTGTCTTTGACTCCATGACACCTGCGTAATCAATACCCCGGATGCTCATATGATTCTCATCAATGTATCACAACCCACCTATCATGAAAGTCGCTTCGCCTCATATACCAATCAGACAAGGGAACCAATATCCCCCATTCCCCGCAGCGCAGTGTACCAGCGGAACAATGGCCATAATCAATCTAGTGCAGCCCTTTCCTAGGCTCATCAACAACCATACAAACTGTGAGAATTATGACAATCCTCTAAATACAAAAAAGAAGCCGAGGAACAAACAAAAGGGAGATCCTCGGACAAAAGAACTAGCACCGCCTATCGTATCTCATCAGGCAACCTTCAACATGAAATCAAAACTAGACATAAATACCCTAAGGAAATCGAGCTTAGAGTATCCGATCACTATATCAAAAGCAAGACTATGATCAGTACTCCATAACACCCAAAGGCAATGCCACACATTCGCACCCCCGAAAAATATTTTTCAAGATTTGTGTATGCACCCTCCCATCTTTCCTTTCCAAAATTCATATTTTTCAATATTGATGAAGAAGATGCTTTCACTGAGGTGTCACTGTAGGAAGAACCCGCAAACCGTTCACAACACCATCCACCTGTGTGTTCGAGAGCAGGTATCATTCTACCCTCAAAGATGACAGAGTCCTGCAGAATGCATATCTTGACATCATTTCTTCATTAGAAATAAACCATAGGGTCCTCATACCTAACCATGTTTACTAATACCCGACCTTCGCATATGATAAATTTCGTGATGGTTGGTAGAGCCCTCCATGGCGATCGTCATCCAAAGTAGACCATACATCACCCCACAAGTGACGCCATGCCCATACCATTTTAGTCTAGGAAGCACCTCATGCCCATCCATGTATCATGCATAAGGTCAAGTTCACTATTCAACCTCAACCCCCTTCCCGTACGATCAAAGGTACACAAGCATATCAAAGCGCACCCCCGCGCACCGCATTTGACTCACCATACCCATCAACATAATGCCACATGCGACATCTTCTACTTCATCAACCCCACACATGAGACCAAACTAATGGGATCCCTACCCTCAACAAAACACCATCCTCACACCTTTAGTGAGCGACCTCTTTCATGTTTTTGGGGTACACGTTCGTGTTTTGTACAAATCCGAAACCGCATTATTTTTATTTTTTTTGTGGTGGCAAAAGACCGAAAATGATGCCTTCATACCATTTTTTCCCTCATATTTCACCTTTTCTCCCATGCATGCCAGCCTCTATCTCCCTGCTGGAAGTATTTCACCCCCCATGCATGCACCATTATGAAAATCACAGCTTGCCTATACCCGCCTGAAATCCCACCGACCTGTGATTTTTCCTTCAAAAATACTCGACCACAAGCAAGTCAAGCCAAAGATATTTCACCCCCAGCTAACAAATCCTCATCATCCGCTAACCACCACTCACCACCATGCTTATGTTAAACCCATTATGAGCCTTGCCAAGGCTTCCTTGCCTACCTCAACGCCTCTTTTTTCAAAAAAAGAGCAGCACTGATAAACCCCCTCCCCATGCAAAGGGCATCTCGTGTGAATATAGTGAGCATCATTGTCCAGATGTCATAAATCCCTCTGAAATTCGACCACAAAGCAAGTTTATGTCACAAATGGTATCGTACCTTACAACCATTGCACTTTGATCAAGATCCGTCAGCACCCATGCCTTTATAAGCATTCCTCGACAACAATGTTTACCCGGAAGGTCCCAAAACCAAACATAGTGTTTACATTACCAATGATATGTCATACCAAGATTACGACATGGGTACCCAAATTCCACCTATCAATAAATAAAAAATGCCTATGAGAGCATCTTTCAAAGAACACACAATAACTACCAAGATCACTACCACAAAGAGTGACATAACAGTACATGTATTCACTTTAGCTGAGCTTAACCATTATAGCATCACATATGTACATGCCCGCCCACTAAAATTTTTTTTGTAAATATGTTGTATATTTGTTCTTTTTGCAAGGGGTCCTCAGTCTCGTGTTGGTCTTTAAACGACAAGGTGTTGCAAATTCTAAAAGTACACATGCATTCTCTTCTCTCTCGCATACGATATAGAAAAGAAGTTGGTAATGGCTTCGTGCCTTATACGCTCTTCCTAGACCTCACACATTAGCAAATCATAATAATCGTTAAAATTTCAGGCAATAGGAAGACTATCAATTAATGTTTGGTGCCTGCTTTACAGACAAGAATACATTATGGAATCAAGAAGTATTTGAAATCTCTAAGGTTTTGAAAGAACTGCATTTGAATCCAGTTTTCAAAATGCTCAAATGCGCGCTTTTTCTCTTAGAAGAGTGCTCACGCTCTTTCCATAAGCGTGCATTCCTAGAAATGGAAAAAAGTCACTTCTAAGCACAACAAGCAAAGTGACAAGCGTATTCCACAGAACGCCCAAGGACACACCAAATACTTTTCTTAGACACAGTGAGCACAAAAGAATATTTGAGCACAATGGAATCACACCCTCTCCCTTGGGTCACTATCCACTTGCAAAATTAAGGGAGGGAAGGAGGATTTGAAGCTCACCTATATAAAACCACCAAGAGATGAAAAAATGGTGATCACAAGGTTATGATGGCAAAAGTTGCCTCCAAGCAACACTAGCACTGTGTGTGACCTTGAGCTGAACTGCAAGAGGACTCTGATATTTGGCCACCAAATATATTAGTCCATCAGCATAAGAGAGAGAGTTAGATTGCACGATAAGTAACTTTGGAAGGCAAACATCCTTGCATCGGGACCTGGAGCTATTTCCCAGGGGCCCTTTGGCAATATATAGTTTCTTTTTGTGCTTTTAGTTTTAGTTTTTTAAATCCGCAGCATACTTTCAGGTATTATTTCATTTAAGTTTTTTTATGCTTTTGAGTCTTCTCGCATTCTGTCATTACACAATAGTTTAGAGAGTGGTACTACACTCTCTAAGCTTGTTTTATTTCATACACCCATGTGTTCTAATCACACAAACATGCACCTTGCAAATTGGAACTAAAAAATGAACAAGAACAACATATTGTTCATTAAGTCAGTATTTTCTAAACAACATGATATGATGTATCTGGATAATGTATATAAAAGGGTTAAAATTATAGTAGTCAATAATGGAGCATTAACAATAGATTTTTTTATTAAAATCAAATGTTTTCCTCATTATGCCCTACCAAGACCGATTTTTTTCTTAACTGGCTGCTCTGGGGGTGAAAAACTATCTCATGGTGTTAGGGACAAACACTTGCACAAAATTTATCTCATTCTAGTAATGACTGTGACAGTTTTTATGAGGGAAAGGATTCTTTTAATTTCTTTGATTATTTCGTGATCAACATAGATACCTTTTTGGACAAGGTGAATCCTAAAATTTTCCTTCATCTAAACCAAAATATGTTCTTTTTCGTTAAGTGATATTCTCATACTTTTTACATCGCTCAAAGACTTGCTTTTAAGTAATTTAATATGATTGGTTCTTTGTCCATAATAGATTATGATGTCATCTAGATAAATAACCAATTTATTTGTTAATGAGTTCTTTTAAAATATGTGTCCATGGTTTCAATGTGATGCTCACATTGATTAAAAACCCGAATGGCATCTTCTGACAGGTGCTAAGTTCCCCACTTAGTTATGAATGTGGTCTTTAATATGTTATCGAGGTGTAATGATTTGGCTATATCCCGAAACCCAATTAAAAAATACATGAGTCTGCACCAACTATAGGTTGCGTACTTGTTTCATGAAATGTACGTAAAATTGTCCATCCGAAATTCTTTATTTAAATTTCAAAATCTATGCAAATCATAATTTCACCATTTTTCTTTCCATACAAAATAAAATTTGATACCCACTTTGAATGTCTAATGGGAAATATGTTTTAGCTTTGAGGATTTTATTCAATTCTAATTTGATTTTTAATTTCAATATTAGGATGAATTTTTCTTCAACTTTTGTTGTGATAGAAGCCGTTTTGAAATCATAGGATAGTATGTTGACTATGTAGGTTTCATACGTTTTCAGATCGCATATCCTAAAGCAAAAAACCTTGTATGTTTTTTACTAAATCCGATGAATGATGATCTCTCTTACAATATAGACCGAGACTCCAAGTTGACATTTTGTGCTTTATCAATGGGCCTAGCATTTACTAACTCAAATTCAAAGTTGAACTTTGAGTTGAACCAGGTAACTTTCGAACCTATTTTAAATCAAAAAGGTCTTCGGTAGTTTAACAACAAAATCTTTGTGGCATTAAATTTTCATCATGTTTTTATTTATTCCATTGTCATGTTCATGCTCATCTAAAATTTATCATCATAAGATCCTTCTCCGAGGTAAGGAAGTCTATGACATCATAATTGTGATTAAAAACCTCCAATTAGGTGTAATAATATCAGAATGTGATGGTTCAAAAATAAATTCAATAAACCTATTGGGACTAAATTTTGAGATGGTATTAATTTCTATTGCCACATCGTCAACAAATCACTTCAGCATTTGTATTCCTATACGCAGGAGATATTCAAAGAAAAATGAGAATTTAAATTGGATCACTGATCGACAATGTTTAAGATGTCTAGAGTTGCAATGCATGGTATCTCTCACTTGTTTAATGATTTACTAATTCCACACTGCGCATATTTAATAATTTGTGGGTCGATTTCTTTATACAAACCTTGAATTAGTTCTTCATATTCCACCGCATTATTTGTGCATTCAAATTCTAATCTATAATCTAGAATGGTATTTTCTCCTTCTCACATCAAAATATTAACAAATTTTCTCTACGCCATCTTCTCATTTGTTGAGAATGCAACAAGATGATGAGCTTAGTGAAAGTACAGTTGTTTTCACTAAGTGGGTCTACAGTTATTTTTACGCAAAGTCTATTTTTTTAGAATATGTCTATTTTTAGACACATAAATCATATCTTTATGAGTTGCAAGATGTTATTTGTGATGGTTATCAAGTTGGAAAAAATAGATGGAATTATATTTTTAGACATATTACGGAATATATTTTAGATCAATGGTCTAAAAATAGATATGTCAAATATTATTAGTTTCAATACTTGACCTAAACATTATCTTATCCTTTGGAGCACTTCAGTTAAGTGTTTATGCGTACACAAAATTTAATAAGGAATTAATTATTCTTGAGGGTTTAGTGGAGCTATTCCATGGAGACTTCAATAGAACTCAGCAAGACGTAGTTTGGTGTGATGATTGAGGAGTTAATTGAGTTTTGTTCAAGCAACCCATGAACATAGTTGAGCTTTTCAGTTGTATCTTAGTCTAACTAATTGATACACTAGAGAGTGGTGTGAATTAATTAATAATTAATCTACTCAATTAACCCATAAATCCCAACTATAGAATACATCGCTAATCCTTGCATGGACAAGCCAAAGGAGACTAGTGGAGAGGTAGGTGAAAGAGCAAGCAAGGACCATCACTAAGACTACACCGGGTGCATGAGTTTGCACCACACATTTCCATGAAGATGCCAATGAGGATTTTCATGCTGGGCATACGAGGTGGGATTCGAACCCCAATGTGGGCCAATATTCATCTTTGATCATGCAAGAGAGTGCTGTGCTACTGTGAGCAGATTTGGAGCATGGTTTTTTGTTAGATCCACGAGCCAGGTAGTGGGGTAAAAATTGGAGATTGTAATCGAGAGCTTTGAGGAGTTTAATAATTATTGTTACATTATCTCTATCATTTTAACATACATATACTGGGGTTTTCTAAATTTTAAGCTTCTACAACACCGTGTTTACATGTGTGATTGTTTATGGTTTTAATGTGCGCATGCTATTGAATATATTTCCGCAATTAATGATCATTAGTAGAAGAGGTTAAGTGTATTATGGATGAAGCTAAAATAGTGTGATTAGGATAATCTTGAATAATTTAATAGTTATTCAAATTTTCAGTATGGTATCAGAAAGCGGTATTGATCACTGAGCAATTGCAAGACATCAAGTGCTATATTTTGTGCCGTGAAATTTGAACTTGCACAGAAGCTTTATGTCGAAGCGAGATGTCTTTCAACAGATTTCGATTGAGTATGCCCTTAATGGAAGGTCGGAATTATATTGCATGAAGTTAGATGAAAGATGAGGTGGGGAAGTGATGACAATGGATTAATAGATTTCATAGATGCAAGAGTTCTGGTGCCTACTTCTAGTGATGCTATCCTACTTGACGCATGGCAAAAGAAGACAAATAAAGTGTCGAAGGATCTGTTGAAGGTGTGAAGGATCACATGTTGTCCAAATTTTCTCATGGTAAGAAGCCCATTTCGATGTGGAAATCTTTGATAGATTTATTCCAAAGCAAGAGCGACCGTAGTGGAAGTTACAATCAAGGACAAATCGAAACATGAAGATGGAGAAAGGCGAAGCGTATGCCCAAGTACTCTCATTGCTCACCCAATGCAGGATGAGCCGGAAGTGTGGGTGGACTGTAGATGATGAGGGCTTGGTGAGATTGGCTCTCCTGGGCTTCCGAAGAAAGCAGGCTCCTATCGTGACTCGTCAATGGTTTTATAGAATTTGATGGGAGCGTACTTTGCTGGTTTCCAGCAAGAGAAAAGATAAGGTGAAGTACTGTGTGATGGATCTTCATCAAAGAACTCTAATGAAGAGAATTGCGCTTTGGATGCCAAAGCAGCATAAAAGAACAAGAAAGCCTCTCATTCTAAAGGCGGAAGGCAAGAAGTAGGACATGTCCAAAGTGAAGTGTTTTCAATTGCCACCAACACCGACATTATGCCAAATTGTCTCAGAAGAAGAAAATAAGCAGTCGCTAGATCCGTAGGCCAGACAGGCTCTTAGCCCTGCCGCTTGAGTCGGATTTTTCACCGAGCGCATGTCATTCTTCGGGCGATGGTTCATGGTGGTTTACGTGAATGTTGGTGTGTCTTTTCACATGACAGAGATCAAGACGGTGTTTACCGATCCTGGATGAAAAGATTCGGGAGTGCACATCGAGATGGTGATGATGGCAGATACAAAGGCGGTAATCGTACTCGTACCATTTCCTTTGAGAGGAGTCCGTAAACCCTTCGTATTGAATAAAGTGATGCATAAACCCAGATTGAATAAATCTTTATTCTATGAAGCGATGTTAGAAGACAGCAAGGATATGATGTTGTCTTAGCGAGGAAAAGGATTTCGTTAAAGAAGTAACCAGGAGACCCGAGGATAGGGGTTCAAATTAAGAACATTTATCAATTGAAGGTAGATGGTTGCGCAAAGCATTGGTAGGCACAGCAGAAGGGAGTGGTGAGTCGATATGATGGTGAGCGTGGCACCGGAGATTGGGCTGATCTTCACCATGGATCTTTGAAGATACGGCCGATTTTCACCGGCTTCCCATGGCATTGGCAGCCGCATCAAAGGCAACTAAGGTACCTGGGGAAAATGCAGAAAGCCACCTTCAATGCAGAAGGATAGTCGACCCCACAACGATCCTTGAGAGAATTCACATGTATGCAGACCTTTTCTCGCAGTCGACAGAAACATAGATATTATGTGATATTTGTCGATGATTTTTTTCGTAAGTGTTGGATCTTTCTTCATGCATAGAAGAGTGACACATACTCAAATTTCTCGTGAGTTCAAGGCACTAGTTGAGAAAGAATTGGGGGAAGTGGTGTGAAGGCTCTTAGGGAGCAACAATGGTGTTGAATTACCTTCATGTATCTAAGACCTCTTACAATGTTACATGAATTGGAAGAGAGTTCAGGAAAATCACAACCCACATCGTAATCTGGCTGTTGAGCAAAGTAACCTACCATGGGTGTTGCACGGTCAGACAGATGATCAGTAGCCTACCTATTCATCAGGGATGAGTGGGCATGTAATACCTAAGAATATATGAAAAACTCGTTGTCCCCAGGATACTTGGCATGACTAATACATCCGAGAGTACATGGTATAGGAAAGAGGCCCGATATTTCATTTGAGTATTTTTGGTTCACTGCTTACATTCATGTGACGAAGGATGCCAGAAGAAGTCAGAGATGACCCCAGGTTGGGATATTTGTGGGTACACTAATATGCCCCACAACTATCATGTGTATTTAAGACAATGCAAGACTTTTGTGCTATCAGATACTGCACCTCGTAGGACAAATCCATGAAGTGTTTTGCTGAGAGGGAGCCACACTTGCATGCATATGAGGTGAGCTGCTAGCCTCAAGGATGAGCTTCTCTCGGGGGATCAGCCACAAGAGGAGTGTTCATGAGTGAAGAGACCACTAGCAACAGCTAACCATCAGAGAGGGCGTAAGCGCACATGTTGTTTTATGTAACCCGTGTCGAAGATGAAGAGAAGGTTGTAGAGCACTCACAGCATAATACGATAGAGACAAATGCACTCAACTAGTATATCGACACATGGCTCTTATCGCCAGCGGGCCACATTGCAGCCATCCTCTTTCGAGGAAGTCAGGAGGACCTACGGGTACAGAGTTGCCACAGCAGGGAAGAGCATGATTAGATTGTCGTAAACAAAGGCATGGGAGACTGTCCCATGGGGCCTATGGAAAACTGGGCCAGGTTCGGGAGATGTGATCTACAAAAGTGACTTAGGGCAATCAAGGGAGTGTGAGAAGAAGGCAAGATTTGTTGGTTCTAGGCTTTTCACAAATAGGATCGATGAGGAGAGACCTTGGTGCACCTCGTCGTGTTGGTCTTTCCAGACACGGACGATTCTTGCTCGTTATCGTATGGGGTGGCACATTCATCGCATGGATGTGAAGACCGTGTTCTCGAACGGAGTCATTGAGGAGGAGGTACACAGAGAAGCCTAAAGGTTTCTAGAGATCTTCGCAATGAACACATGTGTGCGTGCTCAAGAGAGCACCGTATGGTCGAAACAAGCACTGCTCTCGTACACATGGATGGGACAAATATTTTCACCCCAGACTCGATTCTCCAAGAGTGAGGCGGATCCTAACCTATACCAAATCGGTGGTGGAGGGTACTTGCTGATCATTGTACTTGATGTAGATGATTTGATTTTTGACAGTGATGAGCTGTTGATAATCTCATGCAAGGATGATCTTGCAAAAGAGCTTGAGAAGGGACTCGTCTTCCTTTCATTATTTCCCCGGGATTTGAAATTTGGGCGTCACAATGATGGACTATTTGTTTCTTGCAGGGTATGCTCAGACATCGAGAAGCTCAACATGCATGGCTTCCAAGCTCCGTTGATACCCTCTTCCGGGTGGATGGAGGAAGGAGGATGTGTTACTTCGGGCCGAGTGGGTATGGAAGTAACGTTTATCGATAGTTGGTGGGGTTGCTTATGTATCCGGGTCAATACACGACCCCACACATGTTATGTCACAATCACCTTTCACAAGTTATGGTTAAGCCTACCAAGCTTCTTTTTGAAGGTGGGAAGCATGTATTGAGATATCTCGTATACAATACCTGGTATGGATTATGAGGCCAGACAGCGTACGAGGTGAAGTTGTGTATTTACCACGTACTGGCAGTGAGCCCAATGCATGCAAAGAGCACATCCGGAGTGATTTTCAGCATCGGGTCGACAAGCAGCTTGGTAGTATAGTAAAAGGAGATCCATGGCACTCATTTCAGCAAAGGTCGAGCATATGGCACAGTTTAGTCAAAAGATGCTAGGCTATATGGATGAGGAAGATCCCTGGCTTCAAGAACGGCTCACACTTGGATCCCACTGTGATTTAGTGTCATAATCGCAGTCGTATCAAAATCCTCGGTTAATATAGTATTTCATGATATATAAACACATTGACATCCGGTATCATCATATCAAAGATTGTAAAAGTGTGGAAGGTCGTGTTACTTACACATTCCTATGAGGATCGTGATGCCGATATCTCGACGAAGGCACTCACCATGGGAAAATCAATACCAAGGTATATAAGATAGGGGCTGCAGATAATCCACATTTTGTTGAGGGAGGTTGAGAATGCAACAAGATGATGAGCTTAGTGAAAAGAACTTTCGCCTTTCACTAAGTGGGATCACAGTTATTTTTGGCGCAAAGTCTATTTTTACCTAGTGTATTTTTAGACATATGGACTTACCCATGAGTTGCAGCATGATATTTTGTGATATTATTTGTCGAAAAAATAGACGTGACTTTTTTTATTTTTGGATGATTGGCAGAAACCATTAGATTGCCGGGCCTAAAAATAGATATGTTTAATATTATTAGCTCTTAACAATATTTGACTCCTAAACATTATCTTATCCCTTCCTCGACACTTCTCAAATAAGTGGCACAAGATGTGGTACATAGCCGACAGAAGAATTGCACTAATTTCTAGGGTTTAGTGGAGCTATTGTATGGAGACTTCGCTAGAACTCGTGTGAGCGTATTTTGGTGGGGAGTTGATTGGAGGAGTTAATGAAAGGTGTTCGCTAACTCGCTAAACATAGTCGTAGCTAGTTACCTAGTCTAATCGATTGATACACTAGTGAGAGTGGTGTGAATTAATTATTAATTAATTCACTAATTATTAACTCATAAATCAACTATAGAATACACTGCTAACTTCAAAGGTATGGACAAGCCAAAGGAGACCGTGGAGAGGTAGGTGAAAGAGCAAGGGGACTATCAACAGACTACATCGACGGGAGGGGGAGGCACAAGGTAAGAATTGTTGCCCGAGGCTTTTCTGCGACAGAGGGGATCGATTATGAGGAGACCTTGCACTGCCGGCAGCATTCTTCCATACGACGATTCTTGCTCTCTTCGGCTGTAGATGAGGTGCCACATTCATCATATGGATGTGAAGACCTCCGTATTCCTCAATGAGCCGCTGAGGAGGAGGTGCACAGAGCAACTGCTTCAGAGATCTTCAGCCGAGTCGCATGTGTTCAAAGCCAAGAGAGCGTTGTATGGGTTGAAACAAGCACCGTGCCTTGTACACACAAATAGACAAGCTATTTCATCGGGACTTGGATTTCTCCAAGAGTATGATCTCAACCCATACCGCATGGTGGTGGAGGGTAAGTTGCTTATCATTGTACTTTATGTAGATGATTTTATTTGGATGTGATGAGTCGTTGATACTCTCATGCACAGATGATCTTGCAGAGTTTGAGATGAAGGACTTGGGCCTCCTTCATTATTTCTAGGGGATTTGAAATTTCATGTTGAAGTGATGGACCTGCTTGTTTTCAGTAAGTATGCCCGGGAGTTGTGGAGAAGCTCAACATGCATGGCTGCAAGCTCGTTGATACTCCTTTCCTGTGATGGAGGAAGGAGGATGTTACTTCATGGAGGTAGTGGATGCCACTATTTATCGACATTTGTGAGTTTATTATATCTGTCAATACATGACCCACATACGCTATGTCAAGTAATCACCACAAGCTATGCTGCTTCTTACCAAGCTCTTTGGAAGTTGTGAAGCATGTATTGAGATATCTCGAGGCACATCAAGATATGATTATGGTACAGACATTGATGAGTGTAGTCGTGTGGTTTCCTCACAGATGCAACTTGGGCGGTGGAGCCCAATCTTAGCGTAAAGAGCATATCCTGGAGGGATTTTTAGTATCGGTCGTATATGAAGCCAGACAAAGAGTAGTTGCAGAGATCCATGGTACCCGCTCAGCGAGGTCGAGTATATGCTAGTGCCTGGCCGTACGCGAGAAGCACATATGGATGAGGAAGATTCCGGGTTTCGGTTGTTTGTCTACACTTGGATTCACCGCATTTATTGTGACACCGCAGTTGCATCAAACTCTCGATTAATCTGGGCATTTATGACAGACTCAAACACATTGGACATCCGCATCACCGATATCAGAGATTGTGCAAACAAGGTCATGTTACTATACATTCCTTGAAGTGAGGGATCAAGATGCCGTACATCTTGACGAAGGCGCCACCGTGGAAAACTAATACCACAAAGGTAGTGATAGGTTGCGTATAATCCATATCTTGTTGAGAGGAGTGTTGAGAATGCAACAAGACTATGAGCTTAGTGAAAATAAGTCGCCTTCATCATACCCGCAAAGTATTTTTTAAGAAACTATTTTTAGACTATATCTATTTTTAGACATATGGATCATATTCTATGATTTGCAGGATGCTATTTGTGGATGGTTGGTTTGTTGGAAAAAATATATGGACTTATATTTTTAGACATATTTTAATCTATTTTTAGATTGCCAATCTAATAATAGATATGTCTAATATTATTAGCCTTATTAATATTTGACCTAAACATTATCTTATCCTCTTGACCACTTCTCGTTATGTACGTATGTAACATGTAACCACCGACAACAGAAGAATTATGTTATTCCCGAGGATTAAAAGAGCTATTGTATGGAGACTTCAGCTAGAACTCAGTGACAGTAGTTTGGTGGAGTTTATCGAGGAGTTAATCTTAGTTGTGTTCGCTTAACTCAGCTTAAACATAATTGAGCTTAGTTGTATCTAGTCTAACTAATTGATACACTAGTGAGAGTGGTGAATTAATTATTAATTAATTCACTAATTATTAACTCATAAATCAACTATAGAATAATACACCGCTAATCTCAGTTACATGGATGGCTTGGAGACCAAAGGAGAGGGTAGGTGAAAGAGCAAGTGTGGCTACCAACAGACTATACCCAGGCATGATTTTGCACCACACACTGATGAATATGCTAATGAGGATTGCATGTTGCATACTAGGTGGATTCGAACCTACCAGGTCAATATTCATCTTGGATTATGCAAGAGATAAAGGCTGTGTGAGTGATTATGAAGGAGCCTACAGATCTCATTTTCTGGTGTAACAATTGGAGATTGTAATGAGTTTGTGAGGAGTTTGTAAATTATTGTTACATGATCTATATCATTACAATATACAAGAGTTGGGGGTTTTCACTTTAAGCTTCCCATAAATAATTTGCTTATATGTGTGATTGTTTATGGTTTTAATGTGCACACATTGTTTACATTTCCACAATTAATGATTAATAGTAGAAGAGGTTAACAGTGTATTATGCATGAAGCTCAAATAGCAGATCAGATAATTTATGAATAATTTGTCAGCTATTCAAATTTCTACATGATTTAGAACCATCAAAATAAAGAGTCCAAAATAAATAATAAACTATGAGTTTATTTACAAATTTTTACATTTAGAAGATTTTCAGAAAAAATTTTCAATTTGGGAGATAACGACATTATCTAAGAAGGGGTGAACATTTTGCATTAAAGCTTCCAAGAAAATGACTGGCTTATAATTTCCAATAACATTATTATTGAATGCCACTGTTGGTCCCTTTAATATCAATAATTGTGTTCTATGAATTTCTCATGGTTCACTTAATTTTGTTTGGCTTTTCCATTATAGGTTGTACCACATGTGACCAAATACAGAACATCCATGGAATTTCTTGGATCACTCCCCCGCTCAATATTAAACAATAAAACTAAGAAAGTCTACTTACCAAGAACAATTATCTAGGAAAATTTCGAGTTTGATGACAATCTAATTGAAATAGAGTTTATTTCTCCTACAATCCTACTTTCATTACACGAGTTGTACTATATGAACAGGAGATTTTTGAGGAAAGTTATACTAATTTATCACATACCTATTTTAGTACAATATTAATAGCCCCCAAATCAATCAAGAAATTATGACATTCTTATTAAAGATCTCATAAGTTAATAGAAATGGAGGAGCAAGTTAGAAATGGATCACCACCTATCATGATGAGATTCATGGAATTCACTTTGAATATGATAGGTTTACCCATTTCATTAGCAACTTGAACCACCACTGAGCAGTAAAGATGGCGAGGAATTCATTCAATTCTCTACAAAATCTTACAGTTATTGTTTCAATTTCTATAAGTTCATGTATTAAGATATTAGCCCTTACTTTCTACATATTCTCCAATTATATTATATTCAATGGCATCGTAGATTACCATTGTCTTTGATGTACATGGTATGTCTAAAGAAGAAGGATTGTCTAGGAAGCTTTAGATGTATACTCGACTTAACGTATTTCTTTTAGTGAGAGTTATTTTGTTTTTTTATTGGGGACCATAGTCGCATCCCGTGGGTTTCTGCTTTCGTGCTAACCGGAAAGCTTCCCGTTCTTCCTCATTTGGTAGGACAAAATCACATTCCATTTAATTCAATCCTCTCATATTTTGTTTCTCCTTCCTCTGCTTTCTTCATCTTTGTTTCCAGTGAGACTCGCATTATTTATAATGTTGGGTGGTTGGGAAGTAGAAGATTGATTTCTCTTAAAAAGGTTCAAAGTTTTCTTAGTATTGGAATTTTCAACAACTTGTTTTTTGATGCTCCGCCATTTAATTTTTCATAGTTTTCAATACTTTATGAAGAAATTCAACATCGAAGGATATTTTGATTCATTTTTATTTGAATCATCTTTGAAAATGTGCACTTTGTATTTTTTGTCTTCTTGACAACTTTTTCTTTTTTCAAGAGAAATGTAATGCTTTTTCTGCTGCAGAAAGGCTTCCTTCATGTTTTTCTTCTAAAGTAGTTAACTTCACTTATCAACAAAAATGGTTATATTAGAGGAAAGAGAAAAGATGTACCACTCAATTTGAACTTCAACACTAGAAAGTGATGTAGCAGATTTTATTAAGTAATTTATTAAATCTAGAATTGAAATCTTATCATTTAGCCTTGAGATTAGATAAGTCATCGATGAGTGACACAGTTGATCTTGCCTATTGTAGTCTTAAGATTTGGTAGATTTTTACAATACCAAATGACAAGACAACATCAAACCACTCTGAAATCTCAGGATTTAGGTTCTCTCAGATCCAGTAGAGGGATCTTCTATAAAAGCAAATAACAATATGTTCAGTTAAATTTAAGGTATTAGGCTAGCTATATGTCAAGGGTTTATGATTTGTTTTTTTGTCAGAAACATGAAAGAAGGGTTCAAGATAAGGCAAAGGAACGGGAGTAGAGAAGGATTTCTGGCAATGGGGAGACAATTCAAAGAGAACACAAGTCCATTGGGCAATGGGGTCATAAAATGGTTTACTCGCAACTCAAATATCCAAGGCTTTCAAAGGGACAGTCATTCACGACGATCTTCAAGGATGATAGTATGAGATGAACCAATAAGGAAATGAATGAATGACAAGGAAAACCTTCCAAGGTGACCACTTCGAATTAAATCTTAGGGATAGGGCATGCCTTAACCTCTATGATCTAAACTCCTAATGAGGCTAACTCTCAAGACAACAATCTAGCAATCCTCCTACTACTTTTAGACAATAGCAAACATTTAAGTTTGTTACCGAGTGAAACCTAAGATCGCAGAAAGACTTTAACCTCTCTCCCCCGTTTTCGCACTCAACTCAATCTGGATCTTAGAAAGGCTAACTATTAGAAAGGGAACCTAGAGAGGTCGACTCTAAATCTCCCCTCGTTTCTTAATTCTTTCGCATGAAACCAACAACAACATCTAAGAAACAAATTTGAAATTAATACATCAAGAAGTATGGGAAAACCAAATTACATCGTTTAAATTATGTTGGAATTTGTTCTAAGATACACAAATAGCAAACATAAAGATAAGAATGTGCAGAAGCATTAGGTAATGGCACAAGACATCCTAAGTTTTCAAATATTTTTACCGAGAAAGTGAAACATGATGTAAAACAGTAGGGAAAACAATGAAAAAGAAAGAATACATCACCACCGATTTAGATTAAGATCCGATGAACATGCTTATTGGTATTATAAGAGCAAACCTTACCACATACATTCTTGTCCAATAGCTTGATATCATCTAGAATGAATTTGGTTTGTCTATTAACTACTACTCAAGGTATCCCAATCAATAAAAAAATTGACGATCGTGTTGTCAATGACCAACCAAAGCATTTATAATGTATTTCTCATGAGTTCTTATAGGTGAAAGAGTGATAGGAGTGGTAGATAGAATTTAAATGATTCATTAAAAATTATAGAAATGTCTTCAAGCCCATTCTATTTTAATATCTTTATATTAACTTTCAATACCCTTTATATGAATTAAGGGTCTTCGTCAAAATTGATAATAACTCAGCTGCATGTTCTCGAGGTACTTTAGTCGAATTACTTCCGTTTTTATCTTCGGGAAATACATGAATATTTTCTCAAGTCTTCCATGCTTTGTAATTAATGCACTCACAATTTTTAGGACTTTCACATGAATAGTAACTCACTTAGAGTTTGATACGAATAGAGAATGTGTAGTAGTGATTTGGTCCTTTCTTTGGTAAAAGGAATTTTCATCGAGCATATCCTCCGCATTACACGATCAATGATTTGTATTTAACTGCATGATTGTGGATTAGGTTTAATCTTCGTCATTAGGCCTTTAACCCTTGAATTTCTTTTCTGATACACTTTGAACTTTCCTGGCCGACCACAGTGAATACACAAAGTTACGTAGGCTCTGGGGGGTGGTCTGGGCAAATGTGGTTAATAACCGATACTTTCAATAAACATGTTTTTAAACCTCCTTTTTCAATATTCGTTCGAGATATTCTTTCCGCACTATATATCACCATGACCGTGACCGTGAGACTTATGGGTTCACCACCTTGAAACCCGCAAAACGAAAATCTCATTATAAAAACTGCTGAGTGGGAAGGTCAAGCCAGAGGATCATGGGGATGGAGGAACAAAGTGAGGGGAAAATCGTATCCAAGTAAACAACAATCATATGAAGGAAGCAAAGATGATGAGTTTAAAAGGAGCAAGGTTGTGGACCTACATAGGATCATGGCATCACTGGAGATTTTTTGATGAGGTCGTTCGGGGGAGGCGGATGAATGAAAAAATGGATGGGGGCAAGATTAAATGTCATATTAGAACAATCAACAAGGGCGATTACGGAATCATTTAGGAGAATAGATGAAAAGTAAGTGAACTAAGTTGCGATATATTGAAGATCCATTCGATCTCTAGATCACCGTATTAAAAGCCAACGTTACGTCACATATGTAAGGTGGAAAACCATAATGGTTTTTATGCATAAATGGGGTAATGAATTTTTCACTTTTGGAACACACCTAATTTCATCGATCGCCACGTGATTTCTCAAACCACCTTTATCGCGTAAATTTGGAACATTAATCCTTGAAGTAAAATTACACGACAGGCATTTTCAGCTATTGGATGATAAGAAGATTCACGGTGTGGGTGAGTGATAGGTAGAAATGTTGCAGGCAGGGAACATGTGGTGGGGTTGAGTTAGGATCGTTAGATCCGCAGACGATTGGCCAAGATTAAAAGACAAAGCGAGCGGAACAAGAGGAAAACAGGTAAGTAAATGAGCGGTAACAGTGGAACCGTCGGACCGTAGGAATGGTTAAAAGAGATTCAATAGGCAATCACCTAATAAAGGAAAGGGAGAAAGGAAAATGCGAAGTGTAAGATGGAATCTTTGTATCATTGGTTCTTTTCGTATTCTATCATTGCAGATCAAACCGGGGGAATCGCTACCTGAGAAAAGAAAAAAGGGAAAATTGTGTTTGGTTTACATGTGATTTACACTCAGCCGTAGGACTCGAAGACACGTCGACGATTAAATTGGTGGGTGATGACGAAGGGATATGGGTGGAGCGTGATGATCCTCGTCGTTGGTTCTTGTGGATTCACGTCCAAATCTAATCGTGCTGGACGACATCGTGAAAGGCAAGGAAAGGGGAACAAGAACAGGAACCCAATTGCGATTAAGCATGGGGTTATCTCCTCGGTTATGGCTCGTCACTATGAAAGGGGCTAGGCTAACGCCAAAAAGGGGCTGGCGGCCTTAATGCAAATGAAGACTTTTAAGGATTTTCAAGGGTTTTTTGAGAATTTGGAGGTTCAAAGATGGAAGAGGGTGATTTTTTTAAACCAAAATAAAGGAAATATAAGGTTTTAAAAAGGGGATTAGGGTGATTTAGAGGTTAAATGGTTGTCATATAGAATTTTTGTGAAGGGGAATAATAAGGAAAACAATTCTTTGTGAGTTAAAGAGGAGAGAAACATGAAATGTGGAGGCCTTTTTTAGAACAAACTTTCTTTCTACAAAATGAACAGTGTTCATTAATGAAACAACAAAGAAGATTATTTCAAGAATAGAAATACACATGGAAGCTTCAAGAATGACAGATTTACAAAGGAATGTTTCTCTTGAAGGCCTGGGAACACATTTAATAATTGCTTTTGGACAAAATATTATAGTGGCTGGGCTAAAGGGCTCCACATGGGGATGGCATCTTCAAGGTGTCATGAACTTTATAATATTTAAGTGTACGATGTTCATATTTTACCATCTCTTTCTTATTTGATCAATCGTTGCATACATGATGTGCATTATATCAATGTAAACATTTTCCAAACAACTACCTACCCATCCCACTATCCTAACATTTTTTTCTTCAAGGCATTTAGACTTGCAAACCTTCTTCACTATTATTTTTTTTATTGAAACTAAAACTAATCTAATTCTACCTTATTCCTCCATGAGACCAAATTAATAGTTGGACTCATAGCTTCTTCCAAATGGGAGCATTCACCAGGATTAAACTCGTCTACGATTTTCATTCCTACATTCTAAAACAGAAATTTAAATAATAAAAACCAGGATTAGATTGTTTGATTTGTTGTGGGTCCATGGCATAAAGACAAGTCAGAATGAACCTAAATTTTGCAGAAAATTGGAAGCAAAATTGGTGAAGACTTGGAAATTCCAAAAATTAAGAGCATCCTTCCTTCTTCTTTGACCTCGTATTTTGAGCTTTTTTAGAGTCACCTTTCTTTCTTCATTCTAGCTCCGGTTTCTGCATCTCTGTTAGAGTTGTTTTCCTTATTTTCACGTTCAAGTTTTGAGCATGTTAGAACCAAAATTTCTTCACTTTCTCTCGCTCGTGTTTTGATCCGATTTGAGCCATTCTTTTGGGAACTTCATAGGTTCAATATTTGAGCTTGTTTGAACCTTTTCCTTATATATATTTTCTTTTTTCCAAACAAAACAAAGCAATGGTATTTACAATGGAAGTGGGGAAAAATTTTAAACCTAACTTCAAGCAAATAACGCTGAGCATCCTTCCATTGACATGACCTCAAACAGATCAGTACCATGCAGCTTCTTGCAAAAAATGTTTTGGGGACCAATGGCGTATTGAATGGGATGTGTAAGGGCTCTTGCCATAAATTGTCAAACTTCCCATGCTTACCTTATCTTCCAGAGTCCCATTTTGAGTACCTTGTCCCAATTTTGAAATCATAGGATTTTGTCCTTTATCAAACAACTTTTTGATGTTCTTCGCACTTTTTGAGCTCTGCTGTGTAGACTTCTTCCTTATTCACTGAGATGTATAGTCCGATTGATCCTCCTCACCATGTTAGTTTCTTCGACCGTATTGGACTAATTTTATCACCTGGTACTCCTAAACTCAGTAGAAACACCATCTTTTCCATAGACTAACCGATAGGGAGACATTCTAATGATCTCTTTTGTTAACATACCTCTCATAAAGCGTGTGCACTAACTTGTTGTGCCATGATTTTTGTCATTTTCATCGCCTTTCACGATGGTCACCAAACTTTTATTTCGATGATTCTGCGAGCTCATTACCTTGAGGATAATAAGTAGTAGAATGACCAAGTGCAACCGACACTGTATGAAATCAATCATCTTTTTTAACAAACGCAATAGCATTGTTATCGAGTAATTTTCCTAGGCAAAAACAACCAGATAGGATATAGCCTTCATGAATTTTATGATAACATAGTCTATGTCATTCAGAAGGGATGGCTCTATCCATTTGGTGAAATATTTAGTGGTCATATATCCATCTATGTTGGGTAGATACAAGGTGGATTTCCTCATGAAGTCTAGCCCCACTTTAAAAGGAGCTTCACGCGGATTGTCAAAGGCAGAGTGGGTTATTTTCTTTTGCCCTCAAATATTTGGCATTTGTGGCAAGCAAACTATCATTTTTTGGACATTCGAAGAGGGAAATACATAGTTTTCAAATTTCCATGATTTTATTGGTTAAAGGGTTTTCTAGCAGAGATGGCCTTCCACACTCTTTCATGAAACTCATGCTTGATCCTATCCCGCATCTGATTTTGTAAACATTTAAGCAACAAACCATTGGAATTTTTCCAATATAAACATTCATTCAAAAATGCAATAATTTCTAGTTTTCAATCCTTAAAAAAATCTTGCCCTTGTCTTAGAACAATCATTTAGGGCATTGAGATTGGTGTTGCTAATAAAATATCAAGATACCAGGGTGAGTTTTGGAAAATGATCTTCAACAATTGAGTTGGAAAATTTCTTCCTTTTCATCCAAAAAATCTTACCATATTTATGTAAAGGGTCAAAGTTGTAGATTTGGCCATCAATTGCTTAACTTCAAATTCTCACAGCTTAGTGGGTTTGATTCCAACCATACCTAGCATTGAAGGAAATAACCACCTGCCCTTTTTCCATCTAGATTCAGACAAAATGTATTTCATCAATTATGTTAGGCACAAAGGCAATAATACAATTGTGCTTATAAACTCTCAAATATTTCAAGGCTCTCACTAAAATCATAAGCTCCTCGTTTTTCCATGATATTACATTTCGCATAAAATACTTTAATGCCTGTCGAAAAATGCAATTGGTTGCTCTTGTTCATCCGGATTTTTCCTTGTAACAAGACAACAAAAATACAAATATGCTCGATGCAATGAGAAGATGAGGAAATCCTTAGTAAAACCGTGGACCTATAAGAACTGTGCTCGGTGAGTGCATGTTTTACCGCTCTCAACAAAAGACTTTCTTGGCTTCTAGAGTCCATTTAACTCTACTCTTCTTTGCATGTTTTATCATGTTTCTAAGGAGTTCTATCAGGGTTAAACTTTCAAGAAATTAATTTCCCAATGAAAGATCACAACTCCTTAATGTTTTGTGGTGACTAATTTGCAATATACCTCTCAACTTTTTGGGTCTATTTTAATCCCCTTCTTCGTAATATAATAAGACCAAGCAGTTTACCTTCTTGGAGACCAAACACTGCCTTTTCTCTGATTTAAAGATATTTCAAACCTTCTGTGATTTCTCAAAGACTTTTCTGAAACAAGTCATGTTCTTCATCGCTTTGGAATAAGATCAGAATGTCATCAAGGATAAATTACAATGAAGTACCCTATTTCTTCTGAGAATGCAATGTCCATATCTCTTTGAAAGGTGGCACCAACATTCATTAATCCAAAAGGCATCTTCACATACATGAATGTGCCCCAAGGAGTGGTGAAAGCTATTTTAAGCTTGTCTTCTGGGAGTACTAAGACCTGGTTATACCCTGAAAAGCCATCTAACAGAGAAATCATTTTAGAACCAACTACCTTTTGTAGGATGTGTTCCATTTTGGGTAAAGGGTAATTGTCTTTTAGTGAGGCTCTATTTAAGTTTATAAAGTCAATGCACAACCTAATTTCTCCTGTCTTTTTCCTTACAGCCACAAGGTTAGATACCCAATCTGAAAACTTCACAGGGACTATGATTCCAGTTTCATACATTTTCTTAATTTCCTTTTCTACCAGACGCAATTGTACAGGGTTGATTCTGCGCAGCTTTTGTCTAAACGGTTTCTGGTTTTCTTTCAATGGAATCTTATGCTTGATGATCTCTGTGTCATAAGCTTTCAAATCCTCATAACTCCAAGCAAAAACATCAACAAACTATTTAAATAAATCAATGTATTTCTTTTTGATATGTGCTGGAAAGGCTTTAGATAATTTGATCATTTTAGGCTTGTCCTTGCTGCCTATATTGCATTCTTCCACATCGGATTCAGTGGGTTCTATAGTGGGATTATTTTCCACATCATTAAAATAAAAAAGGTCCTCTAGGGGTGCTAGTCCTCTGGGTATGCTTTTGTCTTTAGACTGCACTACCTCTATGTCTTCTTTATCTGTGTTTTTGTATTCATTTGTCTGATTTTCAAATTCTCTGGTCAACATGTTTATTTCTGCAGTAGGGGATGGTTTATCTTCATTAGGGGTTTCTTCATCCAAACGGTCTTCCTCGGACTTGGAATTTGAGTTTGGTAATTCAAACTCATTCCTAGAAAGCAAGAAGTCCTCTATCTGTTTGTCACCCTCAAAGACCTACCAATATTTTTCATTGTCTGGTACTGTTGGTCTATGTTTTGTTTGAACAATGAGCTATTTGTCACTAAGTGGTATTTGACTTGAACTAGTAGTGCAAGCTAAAACATTTGCAAGTATGTTTTGGCTTCTAGGGACAAATACAAGCTCATATTCTACAAATGTTTGCAAAAGATCAATGGCATCATTCCTATATGCTCTTAATCTAGGATGTTTTGCAGTGTACTCCCCATTTATTTGTTTGATGACCAGTTCTGAGTCTTCATGAACAACTATCCTCTCAGCTCCTAGTTTCTTCAATAGATGTAATCTTAAGAGGAGAGATTCATATTCAGCTATGTTGTTTGTGCATTTGAAATTTAGCTTGAAGGCATGACTCTCAGTGTAATCATTTTCAGTATTGTGCAACCATACCCCAGCTCCTGCACGTCTTCTAGTGCAAGATCCATCAAAACTCATGTTCCATAAGGGGTTGTTTGCAGATTTGTTATCAGTTTCCTCTTTACTGTCATTTTGTTTATTGAGGTTAGCAGACTGATGTGTAATCTGCCCTCTACAGTCTTGGTTCTGATTTTCTAATTCTGTAAACTGTTTCAATGTTTCTCCCTTGTTTTCCTCTGTATCCATAGCTGCCATTATGTTTAAATTAGTGGCCTCTACTCTGCTATTTGGAATTTTATTCTCTAGCTCTTTCTCATTTGTAAACTCATCATTGTAAAGGATAAAAGAGTCTAGGTCTGTATGGATAGAGTAAAGAGGGGAATTTTCTGGTTTCTCTAGGCTACTTACCATGAATTTCATGTGTGCTTCCCTATATAATATTTTAAGTTGGCTAAAAACAGGAATAGTTGCGTATGTCATGTCCATTTGCATTGTACCTTGTAGCTTGGTACTCCATGATTTTGACAGTAAAATGCCATACTTGGGAGGCACATCAACCACTACAACATCCATTACCATGCACTTGGCTAGGATTTGGGTCAAATTCACACAAAGATCTTTGATTAGGCTTAAACATTTTACTCTAGTAGAGTCTGTTAGTATGAATCTTTTGTCGAAGTGTACGAAAAAAGACCACTTTAGCTACGCAGAACTAATAGCCCTAACATCAAGTATGGCTGCCAATATCTTCAAATCTGCGGTTAGTTGATCAAGACAAGTGCTGCAAAAAACCAAATCTATGCATATAGAGACATTAAGCAGTAAAAATAAGGTTTTTCTCCATACATCCAATAGACAAGACAAGAACAATTTTTGAAAGAATTTTTGTATTAATGGGCACCTGGGAGGAAAACAAGAAGGTGTTTCCAATTCTCCTCAATGGGATGGGTTCTTGGAAGTCCTCAGCACTTCAGATCTAGCATTTCTCTCTCCTGTTGGTGTAGAAAACCCAGACAAAGATAGAACTCAAAGGGAGCTCACAAAGGCAAAAATGGGGAAAAATATGACCAAGTGTATAGATCTAGAGTGATCTAATAGGCAACAAAAGGTGAATAATGGTAGGAAAAACCCTCCTATTTATAACAAAATATTGGGTCATTCTAGATCTTGGTGCATGATTAAAATAATGTTAACCAAATCTAGATCCACCTTTTATGGAATATTTTATTATATTTGTTGGAGGGAAAAAGTATTTGACTTAGGTCAAATCCCTTTATTTGTGAATAATAAATAAATAAATGATTTATTTATCATTTTAAGGAAGTGGTTGAAAGATAATCAAATAAATAATGATTTATTTAATTATTTATGAGTGATTTAGTCATATTTAACAAGGAATATTATTTAAATAAGATTTAAATAATTATTCCTAGAAAATAATAAGATAAATAAAGATTTATCTAATTAATTTCTTTGTTTTGGGTTAAACATGACCGGGAATAATAATTAAATTATTGTTTAATTAATTATTCTTTGAGGAAAATCAAACAAATATAGGTTTGTTTAATATTTCCTTTTGGGGTTTCCTGTTTAGACCATAAACAACCTAATAAATGTGTTTTATTAAGTTTTTTTACATAGTGAAAGCAATTTTACTTAGGGTAAAATTGGTCTTATGTGGTGTACTTGGGTCCATCTAATGATAGTAGGTTAGATGACCAAAAAATGGTGTAACAGATTGCCCCCCAGCGTGCGAGTGTTAGGAGCAAATCGTATGACCGAAGTACGTTGTAAGAACTCAATCACCAGACATCAAAAGGGGAGTCATAGAGAGAAATGTGAGGTAGACTAATGTGCTGAAGAACTAGACCCTGAGGAGATGAGACTTACAGGTGCAACAAGTCTCTTTTGATGAGAGGGTGCTTGTGCTAAAGGCGGCGGGGGAGGCATACCTATGCTCACCGAGACAAAGTACAAAAGAATAGTGTGTCCAGTAAACAAGGGACCGAACCATAAAGTACAACCGGCATAAACATAAGCCAGATAAAAATACAATGAGGAATCCCACATACATGCTGTGCCTGGGATAACGGCCAGGACTTATACAATAATATCTGAGTACATGAGATACAAATACAACCCAAATGCCCCCTGAAAATGGGGAAGGGCTCGAAAAATCTGAATGATACATGCAAATCAAAGAGGCGCTACAAGTGGCTAAGGCCAACATCATCAAATATATGGAGCTGCATCGAACGCTGCAAGGAAGAGGTCGTCCGGGCATGTGGGGGGCTACCTGTAGGGCCACCCCCTCATGAGGGTTGAGACATCTCACACAAACCCGGGAATCACCAAGAGCTGCTACTGCATCACTGAACCATCAAGTATACGGATCTCGAGCATGCTGAAAGGAGCTGGAGTGGAGAAACAATCAAGTCAAAGGGGAAGGAGAGAGCCCTTTGCCTGATCCGAGGCACCGAACAAGAGTGGAAGCTGGAACCAAGGTACACCACCCTCTAGACCTATCTTCTGGAATGAAGGGGCGGATGTCGACAGAAGGAGGTCCGCCATAGGTGAGGCAATGAGAGATCCTCAACTAAGGCACGAGAGAAAAAAGTAGAGCGACGGACAGACTAATACCAATGATGATGATGAAATGGAGGGGACTAAGTAGCGAATGGACGAATTCCCTTGTTAGAGCATAAAGGGCATGAATGACATGGAAGTGACTGACACAGTACCATAATGGATAAGGGACAGTGGGACTGACGGCCATAATGTGCGACACAAGAGAGAGACCAAGCAATGAAGGATGGAGGACTATAGCAGGATACAAAGGGACTCTGGTTAGACTCCATGAATGCGATGATGACTCAACTTAGATGCTCTAAACAAGGGCGACTCGATGGTGCTGCCACACAGTAAAGGTCCAATGGGGGACCATAAAAACATGAGTACAAGATGGTATCTCATGACGAAAATCAACACGAACAAAGGCGAGTAAGGAGGAAAAGTGGTGTCCCAAGTACAAGTATCGTAAGTGAAGTAATTCGGTTTTGGGAAGGGTTATGGTTGAGGGGCATAGGTGCCCTCAAGCATGGTGTGGTCATGCCAAAATATATTTAGAAAGAGGGGAATCCAAACATATTTTAATGATGTGGTGCGCCATTTGTTTTTGTTATGGTTATGCAGTTTGAGAAAGGGAATGGAGGATTACCAATCTCTTTTGGTACTGCATATAGGAATCAAATGGACTTTAAGTTTCCGGGGTGGCATACCTGGTGTCACTATCCCAAAGAGAGGATTTGGAGACAATTAACTGATGCTCTTGTAGAAAATCTATAGGTTGGTCAACAACAATGTCTAAGAGACGAAGTTGCTGATGTAAGATGAAGGAACGATAAGGGGTATCATCCCTAGAGTGATCTGAAGTGATATGGGACTCTAGAGGTTCTTCTAAATGTGGAATAATAATGGTACTAAAGTCGGCATGACCAGATACACTAGGAGAGTTGTGGAGAATTGCTTCTCTTGGTCTCTCAAATGTGGGTGCCCCCTTACCCAAACATTGGGTTTTGATGTAATGGCCCTTGAGTGTAAGAAAAGTGAACGCATGGGTTAGATGTAGGGGAATATAGATAAAGTCGGGGGTGGGATTTCTTCCATAATGTCGTCATCGTGAGAGAAGATGGGGTGACTGGTGGAAGAAAGACCACCTGACGTGGCGAAGCTACCTGAATCATCATCATGAGAAGAGAGGTTCACATGCGCATCGTCACAAGGGGTGACAAAAGAGTAAGTAGATAAAGGATCTACCGATGTTGAGCCCAAGGTGATCGCTGAAGGAAGGTCAAGCGACACAACAGGGGAGGATTCAGAGGGAATGTTCCTCGAGGGTCTCATGGATGATGATAGGTAGAAAATGTTGGATGAAGGCTCCGTCATCTCGACATTAGGAGGGGGAATGTCAATGGGAGCAGTCATTTCTGGTAGTTCTGCCAAAGCAAAATGCGCAAATAGGGGAGAGGTGGACTCATTGCGCTTGGCCTCGAATTGGCGGACCGCGGTTAGAGAGGTGCGGAAGTCCTCGAGGCGGGGACAAAGGTGGGTGTAATGGCCATGGAGATCACACAAAGCACAAGAGTGGTTGGTGTTAATAGTCTTGGGGTTCGTGGTCACAGTCGCAGAAGGAATAGAGGCTTCCGGGACCATGGAATCAGGGAACGCGACATTAACCATGGGCTTGAGATGAAGCAATTCAGGACAGGTATGGGTGGCGTGACTGACAACATCCCACAAAGCACACTGGATGGTATGCTATTCTTGTTGAGGTGACTGAGGCACTGTTACAGCGGGAGAAGTCATGGGGACCGTTTGAACCAGGGTCAAAGCAATATAAGGTTTGGGTTGTCCAGGCAGGGTTGCGACTGGAGGATCATGGTACCAGACGGGAATCCCAAAGGTCAGGTTAGGAAGAGAGAGGGTGGCCATGACCGGTACCGTGTACCCTCCTGGTGGGGGAGCTAGGAATGGTATCTGACCAGAGGGGTAATGGCCAGGTGGGACGGCTCCTAAATGGCTAAGGCTTGGAGGAACCGTTCGAGGAGGGTAAAGAGGCTTATGAATACCAACTGCTGGTGAAGGGCTAGGAGCAGGTTGCGGAGAGCGCGGTTGCTGACTAGCCGAAGCAGGTTTCTTGAGAGCAGCCCGAGACGATTGCATCATGCAAACATTCGATGAGCTGGGGTCAGAGATTGGAGGAGGAGGAAGACCAGGGAAGGTTCCAAGCAAACAAGAGTCTTTGTAGACGTCAGGAGAGACACTGGTCAAGGAATCGATGGTTTTCTTGTTGGCTACAGAAGAGATGGTCGTCTCAGGTGAGGTCTGAGATTTTGGCTCATGATATGTCAGCTGGTCAATGGTGACTATCTTTCCATTATGAGGGAAAGACATCTTGCGGAAAACCACAGATGGGACAGAAGACATAGCATAGGTGTAGCTCCGCCCCAAGAGAATGTTGTAATCTAGAGGGGCGTCAATGACTTTGACGTCAACGCAAACAGTCTTGCCCGCAAGAGTGATAGGACAATTATGGAAGAGGCCAATGGGATGGGAGGCGTGGCCATCCCACGCTCGAAGGGTGATCTTGGAAGGGGCCAACTCAGGAGATCCGAGTTGCTTCCAAACCGAAGCGGACATCATGCAGGTGGATGCCCCCTCATCGGGAAACGTTAGCATTCCGGATTTTGACTGGGATTTGGAAGGCGACAGAAGCAGGAAGAGGAGGATGTTCTGATTGATGGGCGTCAAAAACAATCATTTGGTCATCAGCAGGATCTATAGCGCCCATGGTAGATAGCAGAGCCTTCTTTTGGGAAGGGCACGACCGGAGGAGTTCCAATGTGGAAATGGCAGCAGGAGACTGCGCCAAATCATCTACTATGCTATACAAATGAGCAGCTCAACCAGAAGCAGCATTTCGGCGTAATGGTCCCTTAGGAATCTTGGTATGAACCTCAAATTTGGGCTGAGGGATATGCAAGGGACCATTGGATATCGAAAGAGGCTCTGTAGAACTTGAAGAAGGGGACTCGGGGGTGGACTGAGCGGAAGGTGTGGGGTACGGGCGAGACCGAGTTTGAAGATTAAGGTCGACGGTTAGAGGTGGATCAGAGTTCATCATGAGGATCTGGTAATTGGAGGAACCAGAAGGGGAAGGTTGAGTGGCCACCTGTCCGTCAGGTGGTTGGGTAGCCACGAATCCCTGCTGTGCATCCACTTGCGCTTGAGGGGGCGGTGACTACTGTTGCAGGGGTTGAGAAGGCAAGGGAGGCGGAGGTGCTGATGCTGGAGGAGTTGGAGCACCAAACTGTGGATACAAATAATAAGGGGGTTGGGTAACAGTATGGTGAGCAGGAGGATTGGCCAAAAAAGGAGGTATGTTGTATCCTGGATACGTGCTACCAGGAGGGGGACAAGTGCGGGAGGTGCTGCCCCCTCCCCCAGGAAAACCATAACCCATGGGAGGTTAGGCATATGGATGAGAGAGAGCTCCAACGATACCGTCAGCGGCATGAGGTGCCCCCTGTGCGTTGACACCACCGGGTATGGGGAGATCAGGTAGAACGGTATAAACATAACCTGTCTGAGCGTAGATCAAGTCATATTTTAACGCCAGTTGGAGGGCGGCTTCTTCGGTTTGGGGAAAATGCGATGCGAAATCTTTCCCGATAGGAGGCAAGAGAGATCTAAGGAACCAGTCCATGTAGACACGGTCTGCGAAAGTAGGGGATTGACATAGGCTCTTTCTTCTCCGCCATTCCTGGACATGATCGGATAGGCGGGTCGCAGATGATTGACAGAAAGAAGTCAAAAGTTCGATACCAGTGTCATAATGAAGGGGAAGCTGGAAGTAAGATAAAAAATCCTGGGCAAGAGTCGCAAAGGTGGTATGAGAGGAAGTGGGCTGATCAACGTACCACTTAGAAGCCATGCCTGTAAGCGTTCGTTGGAATAACCGAAGACAGACCGAGTCATCGGTAATGGAGGTAGATGAACACCACATGTGGAAAGATCGAACATTATTTGAAGGATCTTCTCCAGCAAGGCCTTCAAACTTTGGGATGTTAGAAGGGAGCTTTGTCGGCATAGCAAGCCAACTAGCGTCATGGTGTATAGGGTCATTTGTCAACCGGTCCAAATTAGGGAGGCTGAGGCCTACCATGAAGGGAAGCAAGGGTGCAGCCGAGGTAGTTCCTATCGCGGTTTCGCTAGTAGTAGTTCCGACATTAGGGCCGGGATTACCACTAGCGTTAGGCCCTGGACCAGACATAGTGGAGGTGACAGGGGGAGAACCAAAGGTAAGAGGAGAACCCAATGAATCAGAAGAGGAGTCGGAGTGCGGAATTGGAGGGGGACTGGCTTGACGACGGCGGGACGGAGCAGGTCGACTGATCGGAAACTGAGGGTGAAGGCCAAGAAGTCTTCGAGAGGTGCGCCTTGGGGGCACAATGATGACAACAAAAACATGGCACAAGGGGAAGAAGAACGACCACAAGGGAAAGGAGGTGCAGAATCAAGTGATTACAATGTCGAAACAAGGGCAGATAGGTGTAGTGTCAATTGATTTTAAAGTCTTTGCTTGGCAGTGTAAACCAGGCTCTTCTTCGCTTAGGGTGAGTGTGTGGCGTGTGTTAATTTTAATTTTTAAACCCTTTTCATTTTGAGAGCAAGAGAAAAAATGTGCTGCGTAATTGGAAATAAATATGCAGAGAACAGTATATAATGCTAAAATGACAGAAAATTAACAGCTAACAATGCATCAATCTAACCCAAAAAGGCAGGTCTCTCAAAACTAGTTTAACAGAGGGAAAAAAATCTAGTCAAAACACACTAAAAAGAGGCCAATAGATCTAGGGTCGAAAGGGACAGGGATCTAAAGGAGAAATCTGCTGAAAAGAGGTGCAAAACACAGCCAAGAGGCAGAGGCAAGGTGGCTGTAAAAAAGGAGGAAATCAACAAAAAACAGAAGGGACAAGGAGGAGGCCCTAAAGGTAGATCCAAAAAAAAAGTCAGGAGGTGGTTTGAAAGGGATAAGAGCTGATTAAAAGGGATCTGAAAAGGAAGTATCAGATCTGAAAAAGAAATGGCTGAAAACTCTGAAAATTTAGACACTTACAACAGCTAAAACTCTTCCAAAAAAAGTGGAGGGTACTGAGGCCCTAGGGGGGCTAGATTCCCACTTAGTTTAGTAAAATAGAGCAAGAATAGGTCTAAGCGGGCGGAGACGGAGGTCAGAAAACCCTGACAGAGGTTCAGAGAAAACCCAGAAAAATTTTAGAAAAATTCCAGAAAAAATTCCAGGTCGCAGTTTTTGACCTGTTTTTTGCTCAGGTAGCAGTTTTTGGGCTGTTTTCCGCTACCCAGGTCGCAGTTAATGGGCTAAAAAGTGTGACTTGGAGTCCAGGTCACAGTTTCTGGGCTGGAAAGTGCGACCTGAAGCTCCGGGTGTCCCGGCGGCAAATTTTCGAAAATTTTTTCATCTCAGGTGCGACTGATGTCTGTCACCTGCGCAATAGGGCCAGAAACACGCGGAAGTTAGAAATTTTAATGTTTTATGGTTTTATAGGTAAAAAACAACAGGAAAATAGGAAAAACAAAAAATTGAAAAGAAACCCTAGGGTCTGAAGTAGCTGGATATGCAGGAATATGAAAAACAACAGCGGTCGTAATTGAAAACCCGTGTGGAGTTGCCAGTTGTTAGTATGAATATTTTGTCGAAGTGTACGAAAAAAGACCACTTTAGCTACACATAACTAATAGCCCTAACATCAAGTATGGCTGCCAATATCTTCATATATGCAGTTAGTTGATCAAGACAAGTGCTGCAAAAAACCAGATCTATGCATATAGAGACATTAAGCAGTAAAAATAGGGTTTTGCTCCATACATCCAATAGAAAAGACAAGAACAAATTTTGAAAGAATTTTTGTATTAATGGGCACCTGGGAGGAAAACAAGAAGGTGTTTCCAATTCTCCTCAATGGGATGGGTTCTTGGAAGTCCTCAGCACTTCAGATCTAGCATTTCTCTCTCCTGTTGGTGTAGAAAACCCAGACAAAGATAGAACTCAAAGGGAGCTCACAAAGGCAAAAATGGGGAAAAATATGACCAAGTGTATAGATCCAGAGTGATCTAATAGGCAACAAAAGGTGAAGAATGGTAGGAAAAACCCTCCTATTTATAACAAAATATTGGGTCATTCTAGATCTTGGTGCATGATTAAAATAATGTTAACCAAATCTAGATCCACCATTTATGGAATATTTTATTATATTTGTTGGAGGGAAAAAGTATTTGACTTTGGTCAAATCCCTTTATTTGTGAATAATAAATAAATAAATGATTTATTTATCATTTTAAGGAAGTGGTTGGAAGATAATCAAATAAATAATGATTTATTTAATTATTTATGGGTGATTTAGTCATATTTAACAAGGAATATTATTTAAATGAGATTTAAATAATTATTCCTAGAAAATAATAAGATAAATAAAGATTTAGCTAATTAATTTCTTTGTTTTGGGTTAAACATGACCAGGAATAATAATTAAATTATTGTTTAATTAATTATTCCTTGAGGAAAATCAAACAAATATAGGTTTGTTTAATATTTCCTTTTGGGGTTTCTTGTTTAGACCATAAAAAACCTAATAAATGTGTTTTATTAAGTTATTTTACATAGTGAAAGCAATTTTACTTAGGGTAAAATTGGTCTTACATGGTGTACTTGGGTCCATCTAATGATAGTAGGTTAGATGACCAAAAAATGGTGTAACAGAGTCAAAAGAATATAAATCCTTATAGGGTTTGGTTATCTCAAGGCCTGATATTTCCATGATCACTTTGGGCATGAGGTTGTGTGAAGCCCCTGAGCCATGCATAGCATTGTGTAGGATTTTGTTATGGATGTTGAGACTGACATAGAAAGGGGGCACCACTCCTTCCTGAAACTTCCCTTCAATATTTGGGCCAAACAAAAGAGCCGGTTGATCATCATTTAAATTGATAGAGTCACTGTTTTCTCCTAAGTTTAAAGCTTTCAAAATTTGGCTTTTATATATGTGTTGGGTGGCCAACTTAGTGAGAGGGACAAAAATTTTGATTTTGGAAATTTCACTTTCCAGACTGAAAGGATATTGACTCTTTGAAAGGTTCAATTCTGTTTTGTTAGCCACTATTTTATTGGAAAAATCAGCTTGCTGATTTTCACTATGTACATTGGTTGAAACTGTTTTATCAGCAACATTAGTTGCAATTCTAGTGCTGTAGGTTTCTTGACTTGGTTTATCAATGGTTTGGGTATCTTTGTCCTTGTTTTTTCCAGAACTCTCAGTTGTTGTTTTGTTGCTTTCAGCAGTGTATTTAGGAGTCTTTTCAGGCCTTTTATTGATAATGACCTCAGGGGTTTTTGTTTTGGGAGTTTCAAGGTTCTTCTTGCTTCTAAGATCATATTGTTCTTAGACCTGCATGATGGCATTCTCGAATCCTAACCTATATTCTTCAGATTCTAACCCTTCCTCATCCCAATGTGTGTATGAGGTCTAGTTGTCTTCTAAGGAAAAGGTGTGATCTTGGTTATCAACTTCCACCATGTTTATGGTAGTTCCCTCTGAATCTTCTATTATTCTCTCATTCTCATCAAGGAAATTCTCTTGGAATTGAGGTATGACCTGTTGGTCGGAGTCCCTTTGTCTATTTGGAGGAGTGTTTCTCCTAAAGTTTTGGTTCTGGTTTTGAGTTTGATTTCTGTTCTGATTATTGACTTGGACATACATTTTCTCCATCATTTTTTCTAGCCTATTTATGTTTTTGGCTAGATCATCAGCTTTGGATTCAGATGTAGAAGCTGTGGTGTCTTCCCTATAGGTTACCTTCTTTTCAACCCTCATCCTAGCTCTTTTTTCAATTAATTTTGCTTCTACACTCATAGCTCCTTTCTGCATATCTTTTAATGTGTTATAGTCTCTCTCCCTTAGTTGATAGGCCATATCAGTATCAAAACCTTCAGGATATTTTACTAAGGCCATGCCTTGGGGAGGTTTCATGTGAGGTGGAAGAGCATTGTAGACACTGTTAAATTTGGTGGAGTAATTAGGAACACTCTCTCCCTGATTTATTTTAAGATTCTTATACTCTGCTAGTATCTGGAGAGGGTTTCTTTTGACTTCCCATTTGTTTATGAAAGTTTGATGTAAAGAGGGAAGGTCATGGATGCTATTAGGAGTTAAGCCTTTAAACCAATTTTTTACTTCTCCTCCTAAAATTTGAGAGAAGATTCTCATCTTAATGGTTTCATCTTCTATTTCCATATAATCAAAAGCATCTTCCATCCTATCTACATGGTGTTGAGTTGTGGTAGATTCTTTACTAGTGAAATGAGGAATTTTAGACTGATAGTCATTAGGTAAAGGAGCTAAAGGCTGTGGAAACACTAGGGGAGCATACCATGCTGCCATGATAGTATTTTTTGGAGGTAAAGGATTGGTTTGAGAAGTAGGTATATGGATGACAAAAATGTTTGGACCTGCAACAAACTGTTGAGCAGATTTAGAGTGAGAGAGACCCTAGTTATGAATGAAATGGATATCAAGAGGTGTTGAGGGAGGAGTTTCTTTGTTCCTAATATTTTGACCACTATGTGGTGGTGAAATTGGAGGCTCAAAGTATGTTTGATATATATCACTGAATGACTTAGTTCTTGGTAAGTTAATTGGTAAATCTAAGTCAACTTGAGTATCTCATAGAGCTGCAAGATTTTCATTTGCCGAGTTAGCTCTACGAAAGGGTATGACAATAGTTGGATCCCTAGATTTGAAAGACTTCCTACGAATTCTCTCGGGATTTTCAACTACTTCAGGAGGCTTTGGATCAGGATAAGGTCTAGTATGGATTGTTCTTGAAGCTAGTATGTTAAGTTTCAGATCCAAAAAGGAGAGAGCTATCCAGATATGACAGTCTTTAAGAGGCAAACTATCCTTAACAAATAAACTTAATCCTCAGAGTTTCCTTTAATATGGATGATGTTGTAATGAAACTGGTCTCCCAGTGGAGTCTTGTGAAAAAATAGATAATCAGCAGGCCTACTGATCACCAGTGAAATCTTTTGGTCATTTAGGAACTGTGGAGTCACCAAGTGGAGGGTTTAAAGTGTTTCAATAATATTTACTGTCCACCACAGTGATTAACTACCAGATTAAGGCCAATTGGTATTCTTTGAGTTCTGAGATATGTTTTAAGGAATATCTTACTCAAAGAGTTCCCCAGCGGAGTCGCCATTATGTTGTGTTTCCTATGATTTGGTAGATCTGGAAATACCAATTGACAAGATAACATCAAACCGCTTTGGGATCCTAGGATCTAGCCCTCCTGGATCTAGAGAGGGATCTCTCTATAAGGTAAGGAAATAATGTATCTTTAAAGCTCAATTTAAGGTGTTAGGCTAGTTATAGGGCACAAGGGTTGTTGTTTTGTTTTGTTTTTTTGTTTGGTTGAGAAACATGAGAGAAGGGTCCAATGTAAGGTAAAGGGATGAGTAGAGGAGGACTTGGGAAATGGGGAGATAATTCAAAGAGAACACAAGTCCATTGGGAAATGGGGTCATAAAAGGGTTTACTTGCAATTCAAATATCCAAGGTTTTCAAAGGGCTAGTAATCTAAAATAGAGGATCTCTTAAGATGATAGTGTGGGATGAAACAATAAGGAATGAAAGGGAATGACAAGGAAAACCTTCCAAGGTGACCACTTTGGAGTAAGTCTAGGGACAAGACATGCCTTATACCTCTATGATCCAAACTCCTAATGAGGCTAGCTCTGAAGACAACAATCCAATAGTCCTCCTGACTACCTTCAGAAAATGGAAAACATTTAAAGTCAAACACAAAGTGAAGTCTAAGATTAGAGAAAGACTTTTAACCTTTTCTGCTTTTGGAATTCAACTCAAAGGGATCTTAGAAAGGCCAACTGCTGGATAGGGAACTTAGGGGGCTGGAATAATCACTGAATCTCCCTATTCTCCTTTTCTTTCAGCAAAACCAAACAAGAACATCTAAGAAACAAACTCTAAATTCATACATCAGTAAGCATGGACAGACCGACCTCTATATTGGTTAAATTATATTGAATTTGTTCTAAGATACACAATTAGTAGAAAACATAAAAATAAGAAAAATCAATAAGCATTAGGGTACTTGCTGCAGTATATCCTAAGCTAAATTTTCTGTTTTCTTATCAGAGAAAATGAACATGATGTTAAACAGAGGGAAACAATAACAAAGAAAGAACACATCACCATTGATTTAGGCCAGGATCCAATGAACATGCTTGTCATATTAGAAGAGAAAAACTAGTCACATACATTCTTGTCCAATAGCTTGATATCAACCAGAAATCATCTCTCTACCTATTTAAAACTACTACTCACAGAACTCTAACTCAGTGAAACAACTTACAATCAGTGATTTTCAATATCCAACCAACCAACGTTTACAATGTATTTCTTGTGAGTTCTTATAGATGAAAGAGTGATAGTAGTGGTAGATAGAACTTAAATGATTCACTAAAACAGAGGGAGAGGTGTCTATGAAGCCCATTCTGTCTTAATATATTTACATCGACTTTTAGTACCCTTTAGATAAAATAGGGGACTTCGACAGATTGATATTAACTCCCCGAGAATTTTCCTTGAAGTACTTTTTGGATGTTGGTACTCTGTTTGTACTTTGAGAAAAGAAAGGATGAATATTTTCCTTTCAGGTCTTTCATGCTTTGTAGCTAATGGAATGAAAATTATAGGAGCTTTCTGTCAGAATAATAAATGTTATGGGCTCGATGTGGAATAGTAAATTCCGTGGGAACTTGTCCTTTCTTAAGAAAAGAACATTCTGCTGATATGAAAGCACTGATATAACTTGTTTATGTGCTTTAGGCTTCATTAAGTCTTCTTGATTGTTCTTATGGTCTTCATCTGTGTCTTTATCCTTTTGAACACTGGATTATAAGCATTAAGTCTTCAATATTCGGCTTTAATCCCTTTAATCTCTCACTAATACACTTTGCTGCTTCTGCTAACCTATTTGTGTGAATGTACAGGTTATGGAGGTGCTGGAGGGTTTGAATCAGAGTTTGTAAAGCTGATCTTCAATGAAAAAAATGTTTACACCCTCTCAGGGATGTCTTCCTCTGCTATCCTTGGCTCTGAAACAGTCTGTCTGCGCTCTAAATCATCATGACTGTGATTGTGTAGAAAGAATGTTATCACGACTCTGTAATCCCTACAAAACACAATAAAATCATTAAAAAGGACCTGTGGGAGTGGGGGAGGATTGCTTCAGAGGGTCCAGGAGAATGAAAGGGTATTGAGGGAAAATGGTGGACGCAGTGAAAAAAGGAAGAAAAACCACGGCGGAAGGTGAAAAAACAAGTCTGATGAAGGTTGGGGCATCATGGGTTTTGGACCGTTGGATTAGATTAATCCACGGGGATCTATGGTTGAGATCACACGACGGAGTTGTTTGGGAGAATGGGCAAAGGAGTAAGTGAACGGGGTCAAGATTATATGAGGGCCGCCCGATTAGAATGATGGACGAAAAGGATCGGTGGGTGGAATCGTTGGGGGGAGACAGATGAATGGTGGGTGATGGGAAATTGCGATGTAAGGTGGACCATTAGATCAGAGCCATCAACGACCTGGATTAAATTGAAAAACTCAATGCAGAGGAAGATAACCATAAAAATAGAGTGGTTTTCACGTGGCTCTGAGGGGGGTAAGTAGTTTTTGAAAAAAAATGCGATACCATACACTTCTTGACACGTGGAAATACAAAACCACCCCTTTCGCGTTTTTTTGGAACGTTAAACCCTGGGCACAAAATTTTTACGAAAAATCATGTCAGCCGTCAGATGAAGGTGCGTTGATTGGACGGTATGGATGATGCGCGATGTCGGGTGAGATGCGTGGGCAGATGTAAGCCATCAGGTTTTTTGTGGACCATCAGATTAGAATTATTTGGACGGCTGTGATCTGTGGAGGAGGCGGAGAGCTTTGGAAAGAATAGAGGGGGTATGAAATGAATGGGCGCCCGATCGACCATTGATTTATGGAGATCAACGGTTCTCATCAACTCGAATCCCAACATTGGAGAATGATATAAAAAAGGGAAAAGGTGTTTCGGGTAAGGTTTTTTGGTCTTTTAAGCACCTAACTGTAGGCTTTTGGTCACATGGAGGAGGGGCTGAAGGGAATAAGCCCTCGGGGGCTTAAAACTTCAATGGAGCGGAGAAATGTTATTTAGTCCTTTGAAGGGGTTTTTGGGGTTTTTTCGGCCCTTTAGCGCTCGGTTGCGGGGCTAAGGCTATATGAGGAAAGGGGCTACAAAATATAAGCCCTTGGTGGCTTAAAACTGCTATAGTGCAAATAGGATGTTTTGGGCCTAAAATTAGTGTTTTTTAAGCCAAATGAGGGGTTTTGGTAGGTACAAAGGGGAATTTTTAAACCAAATAAAGGGCAGTATAAGGTTTAAAAGGGGGTTTAGGAAGATTTAGAGGTCAAATGAAGGGGTTTTTAGGAGTTTTTGTAAGGGGAAAAAGTGGTGAAAATGGAGAAATTTATGGGAATGAAATGGGGCAAATGGAGGCCTTTTTAAAGCAGTCTCTTTCACAAAACAACAGGGTTTTTCAATGGAAACAACAGTGAAGATATCTTCAAAGGACATAAAACACATGAAGGCTTCAAAGATGATAGATTTTCATGGAAAATGTTTCTCTTGAAGACTTAGAAACATCTTTAGCCACCTGTTTTCTATGCCAAAATTTTATAGGTGGCTAACAGTGGCTCCACATGGGGATGGCATCTTCTTGAAGGTGTCAAGAATCTCAGGAATAATATTTGGAAGAAGGCCAGATGCCTGGTACTTGACACATCCTTTTCTTCTTTGATCAACTATTATAAACATGATGGACATTATATCAGCATGAATACTTCCCCAAACAATCTACCTACCCATCCTACTGTCCTAACATTTTTTCTCCAAGGTGCATTTAGAATTGCAGACCTTTTACAACATATTATTATTATTATTTTTATTTGAAAGCAAAAACTAATCTAATTATACCCTTATTTCTCCATGAGACCAGATTAAACAGTAGGGCTCATAGCTTCTATACCTAAACTAATATCTGCTAGGATTAAACTATCTGACATATTTTCATTCTCTACATTCTAAAACAGAAATTTAAACACATAAAAATCAAGATTAGACTGTCTAGTTTGCTGTGGGTCCATAGCATAAATACAAGTTGCACATGAACTGAAACTTTGCAAAAATTGAAACAAAATTGTGAAGGCTTGAAATTCTGAAAATTAAAGCATCCTTCCTTCTTGTCTGACTCAGATTTTGAGCTTATTAGAGCCACCTTTCTTTCTCCATTTCAGCTCTAATTCTGACCTTGTTAGAGCTGCCTTCTTCTTCTTTGCTACTTCAAGTTTTGACCATGTTAGAACCAACCTTTTTCCGCACCTTTGTCTTAGATTTTGATTTGATTAGAGCCATTCCTTTTGATGCTTCGTAGTTTCAGGATTTGAGCAAGTTTGAACCTTTCCTTTCTCTTTTTTTTGTATATTTTTCTTTTCTTTTCAGAACTAAAATAGAGCAATGGTATTTACAATGGAAGTGAATAATATAAACTGAAAATCAGAAAAAGTATTGCTTGAGCATCCTGCCATTGATAGGACCCCCAAATAGATCTGTACCATCTAATTCTTGCAGAAAAAATGCATTTGGACAAATGGCAGACTGAATAATGTAAGGACCTTGCCACAAATTTTCAAATTTTCCATGCTTACCCTTATCCTCTCTCCTAGAGTCCCACTTGAGTACCTTATCTCCAATTTTGAAGTCACCAGCCTTTGTTCTCTTATCAAACAAATTTTTGATGTTCTATTGCACTTTCTGAGCTCTGTTGTAGTCTTCTTCCCTTGTCTGCTAGAGATGTATTGTTTGATTGATCCTCCTCACCATGTTGTCTTCTTCTAACTGTATTTCTTGAACCAATTTTATCACTGGTACTCCCAAGCTGGTAGTGAACACTGCATTTGCTCCATAAACAAGCTGATAGGGAGACATTCCTATGGATTTCTTTGTTGTCAACCTGTCTGCCCATAAAACATGCACCAACTTGTTATGCCATGATTTTTTATTATCTTCCAGTAGCTTCTTGATGATGGTCACCAAACCTTTATTTGATGATTCTGCTAGCCCATTACCTTGAGGGTAATAAGCAGTAGAATGAACAAGTGCAATCTGGTACCTTTGACAAAAGTCAATCATCTTTTTGGAACCAAATGCAGCAGCATTATCAGTGATAATTTTCCTAGGGCAGCCAAATCTAGATAGGATATGGTCTTCAAGGAATTTTATAATAACAGAGTCTGTGGCATTCCTAGAAGGGATGGCCTTTATCCATTTGGTGAAGTAGTCACTATCTATGAGTATCCATCTATGTTGGGCAGATGAATCAGGATGGATTTCCCCTATGAAATCTAGGCCCCACTGTTGAAAAAAAGCTTCAACAATGATTGGTTGTAAAGGTAGAGGAAGGAGTTTCTTTTGCCCTAAAAAATTTGGCACTTGTGGCAGGCAACTATCATCTTGTGGACATCTTGGAATAGGGTGGGCCAGTAATAGCCAGCTCTAAGGATTTTATTGGCAGTGGTTTTCCAGTAGAGATGGCCTCCACACTCTCCTTCATGAAATTCATGCTTGATTCTCTCTGCATCCACTTCAGGCAAACATTTAAGCAATAAACCATTGGAATTTTTCCAATATAAACATTTATTCAAAATGCAATAATTTCTAGCTTTCAAATCTACAAATCTGGCTTTTGTCTTAGATAAATCAGGAGGAGCATTGAGATTTACAAGCACATACAAGACATTAGCATACCAAGGTGAGTTTTGGAATCGTTCTTTGACAATGGGAGTAGGCAATCCTTCATGTTCATCCAATGCATCTACCATATTTATGTCAAGGGATTGTAAGTTAGATTTAGCCATTAACTGTGCTAAGCCTTGACCCTTGATGAGCTTAGTGGGTTTGATCTCTAAATCATACTCTAGTATCACAACAATCCACTTGCCTCTTTTTCCATCTGGATCTTGTGACAAAATTTCTTTAACCACTATATTAGGCACAAATTCAATAATATGAGAATGTAAAATATACACTCTGAAGTCTTTCAAGGCCTTTACCAATGCATAGGCCTATTTTTCCATGATATTGTATTTCAGAGGTGCATCTCTTAATGCCTTGCCAAAAAATGCTATTGGCTGCTCTTGCCCCTCTATATTTTTTTGCAATAGGACAACAACTATAATATGTTATGATGCAAATGAGAATATAAGGAAATCTTTAGAAAAGTCTGGGCTAATGAGAACTGGTGCCTGGGTGAGTGCATGTTTTACTAGTTCAAAATATTTTTTGGCTTCTAGAGTCCATTTAACTCCTACTTCTTTCTTAAGCCTATTTGTCATGTTTCTAAGGAGTTCTGCTAAGTTGGGTATAAACCTCCTAAAGAAATTATTTTTCCCAATAAAGGACTACAATTCCTTGATGTTCCTTGGGTGGCTAATCTACAATATTCCATCAACTCTCTTTGGGTCTATTTTAATTCCATTTTCAGATATAATGTGACCAAGAATTTTACCTTCTTGGAGACCAAACACTGTCTTTTTGGGATTTAAAGATAGCCCAAACCTCCTGCACTTTTCAAAGACCTTTCTCAAATGTTTAAGGTGCTCTTCATTAGTTTTGGAATAGACTGTAATGTCGTCAAGATAAATTACAATGAAGTACCCTATTTCTTCCGAGAATGCAATGTCCATAACTCTTTGAAAGGTGGCACCAGCATTCATTAATCCAAAATGATTTTTCACATACATGAATGTGCCCCAAGGAGTGGTGAAAGTTGTTTTAAGTTGGTTTTTTGGGAGTAATAAGACCTGGTTATACCCTGAACTTCCATCTAACAGAGAAATCCTCTTAGAACCAACTACCTTTTGTAGGATGTGTTCCATTTTGGGTGAAGGTAATTGTCTTTTAGTGAGGCTCTGTTTAAGTTTCTAAAGTCAATGCACAACTTTATTTCTCCTGTCTTTTTCCTTACAGCCACAAGGTTAGATACCCAATCTGAAAACCTCATAGGGACTATGATTCCAGCTTCATACATTTTCTTAATTTCCTTTTCTACCAGAGGAAATTGTACAAGATTGATTCTACGCAACTTTTGTCTAAATGGTTTCTGGTTTTCTTTCAATGGAATCTTATGCTGGATGATCTCTGTGTCATAAGCTTTCAAATCCTCATAACTCCAAGCAAAAACATCAACAAAATCTTTAAATAAATCAATGTATTTCTGTTTGAGATGTGTTGGCAAGGTTTTAGATAATTTGATCATTTTAGGCTTGTCCTTGCTGCCTATATTGCATTCTTCCACATCGGATTCAGTGGGTTCTATAGTGGGCTTCTTTTCCACATCATTAAAATAAAAAAGGTCCTCTAGGGGTGCTAGTCCTCTGGGTATGCTTTTGTATTTAGACTGCACTACGTCTATGTCTTCTTTATCTACGTTCTTGTATTCTTCTGTATGATTTTCAAATTCTCTGGTCAGCATGTTTATTTCTGCAGTAGGGGATGGTTTATCTTCATCAGGGGTTTATTCATCCAAACGGTCTTCCTCGGACTTGGAATTTGAGTCTGGTAATTCAAACTCATTCCTAGAAAGCAAGAAGTCCTCTATTTGTTTGCCACCCTCAAAGACCTGCCAATATTTTTCATTGTCTGACACTATTGGTCTATTTTTTGTTTGAACAATGAGCTGTTTGTCACTAAGTGGTCTTTGACTTGAACTAGCAGCACAAGCTAAACAATTTGCAAGTATGTTTTGGCTTCTAGGGACAAATACAAGCTCATATTCTACAAATGTTTATAGAAGATCCATGGCATCATTCCTATATGCTCTTAATCTAGGATGTTTTGCAGTGTACTCTCCATTTATTTGTTTGATGACCAGTTCTGAGTCTCCATGAAAAACTATCCTCTCAGCTGCTAGATTTTTCAATAGATGTAATCCTAAGAGGAGAGATTCATATTCAGCTATGTTGTTTTTGCATTTGAAATTTAGCTTGAAGGCATGACTGTCAGTGTAATCATTTTCAGTATTGTGCAACCATACCCCAGCTCCTACACTTCTTCTAGTGCAAGATCCATCAAAACTCATGTTCCATAAGGGGTTGTTTGCATATTTGTTATCAGTTTCCTCTTTAATGTCATTTTGTTTGTTGAGGTTAGCAGGCTGATGTGTAATCTGCTCTCTACAGTCTTGGTTCTGATTTTCTAATTCTGCAAAATGTTCCAATGTTTCTCCCTTGTTTTCCTCTGTGTCCAGAGCTGCCATTATGTTCAGATTAGTGGTCTCTACTCTGCTATTTGGAATTTTATTCTCTAGCTCTTGCTCATCTGTAAACTCATCGTTGTAAAGGATAAAAGAGTCTAGGTTTGTATGGACAGAGTAAAGAGGGGAATTTTCTGGTTTCTCTGGGCTACTTACCATGAATTTCATGTGTGCTTCCCTATATAATCTTCTAAGTGGCTAAAAACAGGAATATTTGTGTATGTCATGTCCATTTGCATTGTACCTTGTAGCTTGGCACCCCATGATCTTGACAGCAACATGCCATACTTAGGAGGCACATCAACCAATACAACATCCATTACCATGCACTTGGCTGGGATTTGGGTCAAATTCACATAGAGATATTTGATCAGGCCTAAAAACTTTACTCTGGTAGAGTCAAAAGAATATAAATCCTTATAGGGTCTGGTTATCTCTAGGCATAATATTTCCATGATCAGTTTGGGCATGAGGTTGTGTGAAGCCCCTGAGTCATGCATAACATTGTGTAGGATTTTTTCATGGATGTTGAGACTGACATAGAAAGGGGGCACCACTCCTTCCTGAAACTTCCCTTCAATATTTGGGCCAAACAAAAAGAGCTGGTTGATCATCTTTTAAATTGACAGAGTCACCGTTTTCTCCTAAGTTTAAATCTTTCAAAATTTGGCTTTTATATACCTCTTGGGTGGCCAACTCAGTGAGAGGGACATAAATTTTGATTTTGGCAATCTCACTTTCCAAACTGAAAGGAGATTGACTCTTTGAAAGGTTCAATTCTATTTTGTTAGCCACTATTTTATTGGAAAAATTAGCTTGCTAATTTTCACTATGTACATTTGTTGAAACTATTTTATCAGGAGCATTAGTTGCAATGCTAGTGCTGCTGGTTTCTTGACTTGGTTTATAAATGGTTTGGGTATCTTTGTCCTTGTTTTTTCCAGAACTCTCAGCTGCTGTTTTGTTGCTTTCAACAGTGTCTTTAGGAGTCTTTTCAAGCCTTTTATTGATAATGACCTCAGGGGTTTTTGTTTTGGGAGTTTCAGGGTTCTTTTTGCTTCTGAGATCATATTGTTCTCAGACTTGCATGATGGCAGTCTTTAATCCTAACCTATATTCTTCAGATTCTAACCCTTCCTCATCCCAATGTGTGTATGAGGTCTGGTTTTCTTCTGAGGAAAAGGTGTGATCTTGTTTATCCACGTCCACCATATTTACGGTAGTTCCCTCTGACTCTTCTATTATTCCCTCATCCTCATCAAGGAAATTCTCTTGGAATGGAGGTATGACCTGTTGGTCGGAATCCCTTTGTCTATTTGGAGGAGTGTTTCTCCTAAAGTTTTGGTTCTAGTTTTGAGTCTGATTTCTGTTCTCATTATTGACTTGGACATACATTTCTCCATCATTTTTTCTAGCCTATATATGTTTTTGGCTAGATCATCAACTTTGGATTCATATGTAGAAGCTGTGGTGTCTTCCCTATAGGTTACCTTCTTTTCAGCTCTCATCCTAGCTCTTTTTTCAATTAAGTTTTCTTCTACACTCACAACTCCTTTCTGCATATATTCTAATGTGTTATAGTCTCTCTCCCTTAGCTGATAGGCCATATTAGCATCAAAAACTTCAGGATATTTTACTAAGGCGATGCCTTGGGGAGGTTTCATGTGAGGTGGAAGAGCATTGTAGACATTGTTAAATCTGGTGGAGTAATCATGAACACTCTCTCCCTGATTTCTTTTAAGATTATTATACTCTGCGAGTATCTGGAGAGGGTTTCTTTTGACTTCCCATTTGTTTATGAAAGTTTGATGTAAAGAGGGAAGGTCATGGATGCTATTAGGAGTTAAGCCTTTAAACCAATTTTTTACTTCTCCTCCTAAAATTTGAGTGAAGATTCTCATATTAATGGTTTCATCTTCTATTTCCATATAATCAAAAGCATCTTCCATCCTATCTACATGGTGTTGAGTTGTGGTATTCTTTACCAGTGAAATGAGGAATTTTAGACTGATAGTCATTAGGTAAAGGAGCTAAAGGCTATGGCAACACTAGGGGAGCATACCATGCTACCATGATAGTGTTTCGTGGTGGTAAAGGATTGGCTTGAGCAACAAGTATATGGATGACATAAATTTTTGGACCTGCAACAAACTGTTGAGAAAATTTAGGGTGAGAGAGACTCAATTATGAATGAAGTAGATATCAGGAGGTGTTGAGGGAGGAGTTTCTTTGTTCCTAATATGTTGACCATTATGTGGTGGTGAACTTGGAGGCTCAAAGTATGTCTGATCTATATCACTAAATGTCTTAGTTCTTGGTAGGTTACTTGGTAAATCTAAGTCAACTTGAGTATCTGATAGAGCTGCAAGGTTTTCAGGTGCTGAGTTAGCTCTATGAAAGGGTCTGACAATATTTGGATCCCTAGCTGTGAAATACTTCCTAAGAATTCTCTCGTGATTTTCAACTACTTCAGGAGGATTTGGATCAGGATAAGCTCTGGTATGGATTGTTCTTGAAGCCAGTATGTTAAGTTTCAGATCCAAAAAGGAGAAAGCTAGCCAGATATGACAATCTTTAAGAGGAAAACTATCCTTAACAAAGAAACTTAATCCTCAGAGTTTCCTTTAGTATGGATGATGATGTAATGAAATTGGTCTCCCAGTGGAGTCTTGTGAAAAAAGAGATAATCAGCAGGCCTAGTGATCACCAGTGAAATATTTTGGTCATTTAGGAATTGTGGAGTCGCCAGGTGGAGGGTTTAAAGTGCTTCAAGAAGATTTACTGTCTGCCACAGTGATTAACTACCAAATTAAGGCCAATTTGTCTTTTTTGAGTTCTGAGATATGTTTTAAGGAATGTCTTGCTCAAAGAGTTCCCCAGCGGAGTCGCCATTATGTTGTGGTTCCTAGGATTTGGTAGATCTGGCAATACCAAATAAAAAAACAACATCAAACCTCTTTGGGATCTCAGGATCTAGCCCTCCTGGATCTAGAGAAGGATCTCTCTATAAGGTAAAGAAATAATGTATCTTTAAATCTCAATTTAAGGTGTTAGGCTAGTTATAGGGCACAGGGGTTGTTGTTTTGTTTTATTTGTTTGTTTGGTTGAGAAACATGAGAGAAGGGTCCAATGCAATTTAAAGGGATGAGTAGAGGAGGACTTTGGAAATGGGGAGATAATTCAAAGAGAACACAAGTCCATTGGGCAATGGGGCCATCAAAGGGTTTACTTGCAATTCAAATATCCAAGGTTTTCAAAGGGATAATCATATAAAACATAGGATGTCTTAAGATGATAGTGTGGGATGAAACAATAAGGAATGAAAGGGAATGACAAGGAAAACCTTCCAAGGTGACCACTTCAAAGTAAGTCTAGGGATAGGACATGCCTTATACCTCTATAATCCAAACTCCTAATGAGGCTAGCTCTGAAGACAACAATCCAGCAATCCTCTTGACTACCTTCAGACAATGGAAAAAATTTAAAGTTAAACATAGTGTGAAGTCTAAGATCAGAGAAATAATTTTAACCTTCTATGCTTTTGGAATTCAACTCAAATGGATCTTAGAAAGGCCAACTATTGGATAGGGAACTTAGGGGACCAGAATAATCATGGAATCTCCCTATTCTTTTATTCTTTCAGCAAAACCAAACAAGAACATCTAAGAAACAAACTCTAAATTCATACATCAGTAAGCATGGACATACCCACCTCTATACTGGTTAAATTATATTGAATTTGTTCTAAGATACACAATTAGCAGAAAACATAAAAATAAGAAAAGGCAGTAAGCATTAGGGTACTTGCAGTAGTATATCCTAAGCTAAATTTACCGTTTTCTTATCAGAGAAAATGAACATGATGTTAAACAGAGGGAAACAATAAAAAAGAAAGAACACATCACCACTGATTTTGGTCAGGATCCAATGAATATGCTTTTCATATTAGAAGAGAAAAACCAGTCACATACATTCTTGTCCAATAGCTTGATATCATCCAGAAATCATCTCCCTGCCTATTTACAACTACTACTCACATAAATCTAACTCAGTGAAACAACTTACAATCAGTGATTTTCAATATCCAACCAACCAACGTTTACAATGTATTTCTTGTGAGTTCTTATAGATGAAAGAGTGATAGTAGTGGTAGATAGAACTTAAATGATTCATTAAAACAGAGGGAGAGGTGTCTATGAAGCCCATTCTGTCTTAATATCTTTACATTGACTTTTAGTACCCTTTAGATGAAATAGGAGACTTCGACAGATTGATATTAACTCCCTGAGTATGTTCCTTGAATTACTTTCTGGCTGTTGGTACTCTGTTTGTACTTTGAGACAAGAAAGGATGAAGATTTGCCTTTCAGGTCTTCCATGCTTTGTAGCTAATGCACTGAAAATTCTAGGAGCTTTCTGTCAGAATAATAACTGTTATGGGCTCGATGTGGAATAGGAAATGTCATGGGAACTTTTCCTTTCTTAAGAAAAGAACATTCTACTGATATGAAAGCACTGATATAACTTGTTTATGTGCTTCAGGCTTCATTAAGTCTTCTTGATCATTCTTATGGTCTTTATCTGTGTCTTTATCCTTCTGAACACTGGATTATAAGCATTAAGTCTTCAACATTCGGCTTTAATCCCTTTAATCTCTCACTAATACACTTTTCTACTTCTGGTAACCTGTTTGTGTGAATGTACAAGTTATGGAGGTGCTGGAGGGTTTGAATCAGAGTTTGTAAAGCTGATATTCAATGAAAAAAATGTTTACACCCTCTCAGGGATGTCTTCCTCTGCTATCCTTGGCTTTGAAATAGTCTGTTTATGCTCTAAATCACCATGAATGTGACTGTGTAGAAATAATGATATCACGACCCTGTAATCCCTACAAAACACAATAAAATCATTAAAAAAGACCTGTGGGATTGGGGGAGGATTGCTTCAGAGGGTCCAGGAGAATGAAAGAGTATTGAGGGAACATGGTGGACGTAGCGAAAAAATGCAGAAAAACCATGGCAGAAGGTGAAAAAACAAGCCTGATGAAGGTTGGGGCGTCATGGGTTTTGGACCGTTGGATTAGATTAATCCATGGGGATCTACGGTTGAGATCGCGCGATGGAGTTGTTTGGGATGATGGGCGAAGGATTAAGTGAACGGGGTCAAGATTATATGAGGGCTGCCCGATTAGAATGATGGATGGCGAGGATCAGCAGGTGGAATCATTGGGGGGAGACAGATGAATGGTGGGTGAAGGGAAATTGCGATGTAAGGTGGACCGTTAGATCAGAACCATCAACAACCATGATTAAACTCAAAAAATCAATGCGGAGTGCGGTAAGCGGAAAACCAGAGTGGTTTTCACGTGGCTCTGAGGGGAGTAAGCAGTTTCCAAAAAAAATGTGATTCCATACACTACTTGACACGTGGAAATCCAAAACCACCGATTTCGCGTTTTTTTGGAATGTTAACGCCTTAGCGCAAAATTTTTGCGAAAAATCATGTCAGCCATCGGATGAAGGTGTGCTGATCGGACGATGTGGATGATGCGCGATGTTGGGTGAGATGCACGAGCGGATGTAAGCCATCGGGTTTTTTGTGGACCATTGGATTAGAATGATTTGGACGACTATGATCTATGGAGGAGGCAGAGAGCTTTGGAAAGAACAGAGGGGGTATGAAATGAATGGGCGCCCGATCGACCGTTGATTTTTGGAGATCAACGGTTCTCATCAACTCGAATCCCAATGTCAGAGAATGATATAACAAAGGAAAAAGGTGTTTCAGGTAAGGTTTTTAGGTATTTTAAGCATCTAAATGCGGGCTTTGGGTCACATGGAGGATGGGCTGAAGGAAATAAGCCCTCAGGGGTTTAAAACTTCAATGGAGCGGAGAAATGTTATTTAGGCCTTTGAAGGGGTTTTTGGGGTTACTTCAGCCCTTTAGCACCTAATTGCGGGGCTAAGGCTATATGAGGAAAGGGGCTACATAATATAAGCCCTCAGGGGCTTAAAACTATTATAGTGCAAATAGGATGTTTTGGGCCTAAAATCAGTGTTTTTTAAGCCAAATGAGGGGTTTCGATAGGTACAAAGGGGAATTTTAAAACCAAATAAAGGGCAGTATAAGGTTTAAAAGGGGGTTTAGGAAGATTTAGAGGTCAAATGAAGGGGTTTTTAGGAGTTTTTGTAAGGGGAAAAAGTGGTGAAAATGGAGAAATTTATGGGAATGAAATGGGGCAAATGGAGGCATTTTTAAAGTAGTCTCTTTCACAAAATAGCAGGGCTTTTCAATGGAAAAAACAGTGAAGATCTCTTCAAAGGACAGAAAACACATGAAGGCTTCAAAGATGATAGATTTTCATGGAAATTTTTTCTCATGAAGACTTAGAAACATATTTAGCCACTTGTTTGCTATGCCAATATTTTATAGGTGGCTAACACAACCATTCAAGTGGACTACTGAAGCTGAAAGGAATTTTCAGTTCTTAAAGCAAAAGATAACTGAGAACTCTGTCCTAGTTTTGTCTGATTTTAATAAACCATTTCAAGTAAAATGTGATGCCAGTGGGGAAGCTATTGGAGCTGTATTAAGTCAAGAAGATAGACCTATAACATATTTCAGTGAGAAGCTAAATGAGACAAGAAGGAAGTACTCTTCTTATGACAAGGAATTTTATGCAATTGTACAGTGATTGAATAAGTGGAGACATTATTTAATGTCTAAAGAATTTGTGTTATATTTAGATAATCATGCTTTACAGTATATTATGCAACATCCTAAATTGAATAAAAAACATGTAAAATGGGTTGAATATCTTCAAATTTTTAACTTTGTATTGAAGCATATAAGTGGTCAAGCAAACAAGGTAGCAGATGCCTTGAGTAGGAAAAGCATTCTTGTTCAAGAAAGTCAAATTCAAGTGTTAGGTTTTGATTTTCTTAAAGAACTCTATAAGACAGATTTGGATTTCAAAGAAGCATTTGAAGCATGTTGTAATCCTATTTTGATAGACAAAAGTAAATGGTTAGATTATTTCTTGCAAGGGGGTTTATTGTTCAAAAGGAATTAGTTGTGCATACCAAATTTTTCTACGAGAGAAAATTTAATCAGGGAGAAACATAGTGGTGGACTTGCTGGACATTTTGGTGTTGATAAGACTTATGAGAAACTAAGTCATTTTTATTTTTGGCCAAAGTTGAGATTTGAAGTGGAAAAATATGTGAAGAATTGTAAAATTTGTCAATATGCAAAAGGGAAAAGTCAAAAATGCAGGTTTGTACATTCCATTACCTATTCCAGACAGACCTTGGGGTATGGTGAGTATGGATTTTGTTTTAGGATTTCCTAAGACACAGAGAGGGAATGATGCAATTTATATTGTAGTTGACAGATTTTAAAAATTGGCACATTTTATTTCATGTTATAAAACCAGTGATGTTACTCATGTTTCTAATTTGTTTTTCAAGGAGATTGTCAGATTACATGGGTTACCTAAAAGTATTTTCTATGATAGAGACACCAGATTTGTTGGTCATTTTGGGAAGACATTGTGGAAGAAGCTTGGTACTAATCTAAGTTTTAGTTCAGCTTATCACCCTCAGATTAATGGGCAAATTGAAATAATGAACAAGAGTTTGGGTAATATTTTGAGAAGTCTTACAGGAGAACATCCTAAACAAAGGGATCATATTTTACCATAGGAAAAGTATGCATATAATGATTCACCTAACAGAAGTACATGACAGATTCCATTCCATATAGTTTATGGAATGCACCCATGAGGAGTATCTGAATTAAGGAACTTGGGAAAAGCAGAAATGAGAAGTGCTGAAGGAGAAGAGTTTGCTTCAAAAATTAACGAAATACATGAACAGGTAAAGCAACAACTACAAGACAATAGCATCAAGTACAAAAACAGAGCATATTTGAGAAAAAGATAAGTTAATTTTGAAGTTGGTGATTTGGTTTTAGCACACTTAAGAAAAGAAAGATTTCCAAAGAGGGAGTATAACAAGTTAAAATTCAAAAAAATAGGTCCATGTAGGATATTGAGAAAGTTTTCTGCATATTCTTATGAATTTGAATTACCAACTGATATTGGAATATATCCAATATTCAATGTTGCTGATTTGTATAGATATGAAGATAGTGGCACAGATGACAGACCAGAAGACAGAGAAAAGATTGACTGGGAAAAATAGTTCCCCATAGCAAAGACATTACAGCCAGAGAGGATATTAGACAAGAAAGTGTTTAATAAGACCAGAGGACATGAATATTTTCAATATTTGATCAAGTGGAAGGATCAGCCAATTGAAGATGCTACCTGGATGACAAAAACCATGCTGCAGAAATTGGGCAGTTCTGTGGAGGAGCTCATGGACAGGAGCCCATGAAGATTTTTGTTCTCAGGAGTCTGATGCAGGAGCATGAGGCTTAGAGATAAAAGGCTTCATTAATTATTCCAAAAATTCAAAAAAAGTTATAAGCAAAGGTGTTGGTACCTTTAGCTATCAATTTACAGTTTTACTAGATAGGGTTGAACTAGTATCTAGGAAGATTGAACTGTTTTAGATTAGATTCAGTATATTTAGTCTTCAGTTGATAGATTTAGGGAAGATATTATGTAATTAAGATTTTATCTAAATTACAAGAATTCAATCCTTAAGAAGAGGTTGACTGTTATGTAAAGCCCTATAAATGTAACCACTGAGAAGGAGAAAATCGAATTGGGATGTAGAAGAATTGGTTGAGAGGATTTTTCCTCTGATTTAATAAAATTGCAGAATTAAATTATCTGTTGTAAGCTTGGAAAATTTCGCGGAGGGTTTCATATCTTCGAAAATTCATTGGATTTATGTTTTCTATGTAGAATTTACTTGTAATTAACTTCTGTGTAAAGAATCCAGAGGAATTTGAAGAAATTCTAGTTTCTTCCTTGAGATCAGAAATCGATAATCGATTTATATTTGTTGAGTTACAGAGTGGGAAAGGAGGTCTAGAGAAACTGAAGTGAGAAGAGAGAAACAATGAAAATCCGTGTCAAACACGATAAAAAATGAAAATTTGCAGGTTGAGTGGTTTTTGAAAAACCAGTCACTGTTTTCGCACCACTTTTGGGAGTGCGAGTGGTTTTATTAAATTGAACGTGATCAAATAGAATGATGACACGTCACGGTGGCAATACCACCAGTTTCGCGTGACTTTGGGTTAATAAAGCGCCGAGGCTATTGGAATGCGATAGCCCTCCGATCGTAAACGTCAGAGATCCAATGGTGGTTGCGTCGGAAGTTACACGGAGTTTAAAAAAAGGTAAGGACCTGACGGATTATTGCAGTAGAATTTTATTAAAGTGTTTGAAGTCCGGAAACCATTTTCGAAGGTCTAAACATTGTTTAAAGTGCATCATTATGTTTTCAAAGAAGAAGGGGACTTTTGCTTCCGCATGTCATTTTATTAAATTAATCAATCAAATTTAATAAAGTTTGATGACCGAGAGTGGAAATAAGGATCAGGGACAAATTCCTCCTGAATTAGAAAAAAATGTAACAAAATTTGAATAGCTCTCCTTAATGCCTACACCCACACTGCCATCACAAGACAATATGTACAAATATTTCTTGTCAATCAACAAGAAAGTGTGAGTAAATATGATCCTTTCGCAGCCTACATTAGGGGAATTTTGAGGTCTAAAATGGGCCTCCTAAGGAAAATGTACAATCAAAATTCACTTTATGAGAACCAATCACATTTTAGGAGATGACATCATCCCTAATGGTTGAGGTGGTAATGCTTGAGTTCAAGGTACTTACTTGTCACATTCTCAATGGTGGATAAAAACTCGTGGTTAAATATGGTAGTGCTCTAAGTATTATTAAAGTCATAAAGTAAAGTACTCATAATAAATGTCATTTCATACTTTTTGAATAAAATATTATTATTGTCATTTCATATTTTTTGAAAGAAACAATGTATATCCATGGTAGTGCTCTAAGTACTTTAAAGTCATAAAGTAAAATACTCATAATAAATGTAATTTCATATTTTTTGAATAAAATATTATTATTTTCATTTCATATTTTTTGAAAGAAACAATGCATATCCCTACATGTTACATGTTATATATAGTATATTAATTACATGTTATTATATAATTTAAATTATTTAAATTTTAATTAGTAGCATATTATATACTTAAGAATTTATGAATTTATATTTATATTTTATTTTAATTTATTTAAGTACAAAGGACAAATGCATTAGTTGTTCAATGATAATGAATTTTTCTTGAAAAGCTTATTCTTATTTATAGTCACATCAATACAATTTTTTTATTAATTTTATTTTGGTACAACTTTTGAATTGAATTTAGCCATGGTTACATGTATTTTGATGTAAAAAGTGAATTGAAAATTCATAAATATTATTTTATTGGTTTAGCTATTATTTATTAGTTCCTTAGGAGGCCCATTTTAGACCTCAAAATTCCCCTAATGAAAGAAACTCAATTTGGTGATAACAGTTGGATTCCATCTAAATGTGTCTTGTTGAACTTGTTTAGAAGGGGCTGCACCTTTTAAAATGCAGGTTAATGTTTGCCATTGTATAAAAAGGGTCGAAGGGATATGAGGGGATTTCCAACCAGTGCAAATTCTATTTTCTTGACACTAATAGGAGATCTGATCCAGTTGCGTTATTCCATTATTATTCATCCAATCCATGAAAGGTTGAATTTCGTTATTCCGTGAGATTAGTATCTGTCTCATTATACTGTCCTTCCATATGCGAATGTCTTTTCCTCCTTTTGGGATTCTTGAAACATTTTCAGAAATCATTGGGATCACTTTATTAACAAGTTTTCACAACTGTGAACATGGTCTTTGTTGGGTACTAAATATGCATACTTTTTCCCTCCATTTTCACCCACTCTTTCACTTCTTTATATCATTAATATTCATTAAATGCTCTAATGCACAAGGTAAACCCCCTTCCATTTTCTTATCTGGAATGTTTAATTAATGAAATAATAGTCATGGGGATTTTGCCTATGCGAGTTACTAATTCTGTCATTTCCGCAGATCCAGTGGTCAAAGGGTCGTATCTGCAGATCACTGGGGAAAATCCGAGTTTACAACACTATTTCAATGTCGCTGTAACAACATAACAGATTCTAGACCAGTTCCAGACCTTTCTTGTTTTCTCTTGGCAACTGGTTTGGATATTTTAAAAATTGTATATTTGTAGGAATTAGTTGTCACATTGGGAAAATGGGGTTTTTTGAACAATTGTATAAGAGGGGTTTCAAGGTTGTGAATCAGGTTAGCCGTGCAAGAGATCAAGTTTGTAATTGAACATTGTTTAATTAATTGAATGCAAGCCATTTTGTTGTTCTATTTGTAAGCTGTGAATCCATCGCAACCCTAGTCAAAGAGTTGGGCCCACTCTTTTGACCAGGTGTTGCATTATTTCTGTGTGTTGTTCTCACATTTCTGTTTGTACATTTTAACTGTTGTTATGGTACTTTTCTTTAAATTGTTATGAATTATTTTATAACTCTGCGCTTTATCTTTAATTACTGTTACAATGGGTCTTGTTTATTTCAGTTGTTAAAACTGTGATTAATGTTAGATTGTGCCATTGCTCCTGCATATACCTTGCGCGTTACCTTGAAATAGTGTATGCACCCCGATTGATAAATTAATGTGGAAAAGGGTTGGATGGTTTATTCATACTCAGACACCAACATTTTTTCATTGTTGCCGGGGAAGGCTAACAAGGTGCAAGAACATGATCCACATTGATCCAAAGATCAATCTCTCATCTTAGGGAGGGAATTTGTTACCCTGCTCAAAGTCCTGAGCGTAATGTTTTGTTTTTTTGTTGTTTTCTGTTTTGATTGTTTTCCTAGGGGCCAATTTCTTGTCCTAGGGAGGGTATTTGAATACTCTAATTCAGGTCCTAAACTTTAATTTTTCAATTTGTGTGATTCTTTGTTTGAATCCCGCCCTAGGGGCCAATTTCTCATCCTGGGGAGGGAATTTTACTACCCTACTTTAGGTCCTGAAATTTAACTTTTCAGGTTGTGTGGTTTTCTTCTTGAACCCAGCTTTCAATTTTTTTTTTCAAGTTTGTTTGATTTTATTCGTAAGCCCAATCTCTCGTCCTGGGGAGGAAATTATTTTGTCCTACTCCAGGTCCTGAGCACTGCTGTTATTTTAGTGATTTCTTCTCACCAATTGTATGAAAAAATATTTGAATAAGTGGGGAAGAAGAAGACCCCTAAATAAAGGAATGTATCTGGGAAGGAACAATTATAGCCAAGAGATCATCGCAAAACATGAATTAGAAGAATCTTCTCGTGCTACTTTCAGGGTAATGACTCAAAAGAAGTCCGAGGGGCAGTCAGTTGTGCAGCCGGTGCCATCCATGGTACTAGAAAGAACCCTTCCAATGATAGAGGAAGAAGTAAACAAAGTATCAATAGAAGAAACACCCCTGTCATTGGTAGAAGAAGAAGAAATTGCGAGTAGGGGATCTGAGGAATTGAGCAATTCCAATAGGGAAGAGGAACTTTTGAAGGAGTTTGCGTCACCACGAGACCGATGAAGTGTTGTGAAACCTCATGCAATTGAATCACCCCAAATATCAGTTGTAGAACCAGTTGAAATCCCGGGTGAGTATTGGAGGATATTTATGGCACCTATAAATTCCTCTATTGATTTCCCAATTGGTGACATGAGAGGTGATGCACCAATGAAGCCCATACCTTTAACAACTTTGCCTAATTTTCATGGGCTTTCCTGTGAGGACCCTCATACATTTCTATTTGAATTTTATATTTTCTGTCGAGGGTACGAATATATCACTGATGGTCAGAAATTAAAGATATTCCCTGCTACCTTAAAGGGGGCAACCCTGCGATGGTTCATGGGTTTAGGGGGTGTTAGCCACAAATAAAATTTTTCATATCAAATGGTGGCTAAAACATTTTTGGAGCCTTCAAGAAACAGGTTTTATTGCTAAAATTGTTATCTCTTGAATACTCATGGATACACCATGCCATTGGTTCAATCTTCACTGCTGTTTCAATTTCAAACTCATAAATTCTGCTGATTTCATTGAGAAAAGACGACTGCAAAAGCCATTTTTCCCTTCCCTCCACCTCAAAACTAACCTTCATTTTTCCTCCTCTTTTCCTCATAAACTTCCTGTTTTTTCCCCTTTTTCCATTTCCCCTTTCATAAAATCCATATTACAGAGTTTAAGACTCCTTTTTAAACTCTATCAAAACCCCCAAATCCATAAAAAAACTTTGAAAATTTCATGAAAAACACACTTTTTGTATTACAGGTTTAAGCCCCTTTGGGCTAGGTCCTAACCACTTCCCCTCCATACACCTTGGTGCTGGAACCAAGCTCTAAAGGTCCCAAGCACTTATCACATCGGAAAAAAGCGCAGTGCGTGAGTCTGTTTTACCATGTTAAAAGTTTCGATGCGATTAGCCCATTGTTTTATAAGTCCCGATCATATTATCGTTTCATGTAGCCCTTGTGCCCGCAATCGGGTGCTTAAACCTTATATATTTCCATCTCCGATTAATATTTTCCTTTGTAAAGATATAAACCCCCTTTTTTTCTAAAGTTAGTTCTAAACACGCCCGTGCAATGTTTTTTAATATATAAATGGGTAGATTGAAAGACCCGCATCATTTTTTCCGATGTGATTGAGTTCCTTTGTATAAAATCTGCCCCCCCCCCCCAACTTTACTCCATATAACTTCTCCTGGGACCAAGAGTTAAAGTCCCAAGCACCAATCGCATCGCAAAATCCAAAATGGTTAGATTGAAAGACCGCACCAAAAGTTCCGATGCGATTGGCCCTTATACATAAAGCCTCGGGTCTTCACATTCCATATAATCAAAGGCCCCGCAGATGAGCACCTATTCATTTCATATGTATATTTTTCCCCAACCATAAAACCTTTGTATTTTGTTAAATTTTTGGGTTTTCATATTTAAGTATTAAGGGGTTCTGCCGGTACCATACTTAAGACAATCTCCGCCATTGATCTTGAGCAGATCGAACGGTCCGCGCAACATCGCATTACAAGTCCTATCGGTCTCATTTTTGTTTCCCCCTGATTGGCCTATTCTCCAATTCACTCTCCACCGTCGATTTGATCCTCAGATTGACGACTAGCGCTCAATCGCTCTGTCGCACTCCAAGTTCTTTTTCCTGCCGATGCTGATACCTTCGATTGCATCTGGACCGTCCATGTGTCCAGATCACGTTTCCCGAATTTGGTTTAAAAACATACAACTCCGCTCATAATGTTTTTCGGCCAATCTTAGCTGTTGATCTCTGCAGATCAACGGTCCTACTTCAACCTTTCTCCGCTTGTATATTTTTCGTTTTAAACCCCCGATTTAATCCTAGTCTTTGATCTTCTACATCCAACGGCCCACAATAAAATTTCTCCCCTTTCTTCTGCCCGTGGATCTATCCGTTATTGCGCTCATTCTCTACCATTAGATCTGAGACCCCAGATCCAATGGCGCACATAGATTTTCGCGTAACTTTCAGCGCGGAAGTTAATTTCTCAAAGGGCACGCGATATACGCTGTTTTCTTGTGCCACGTGTTGGGAGGGGATGCATATCGCATTCCAAAAGGAAAAACTGCCTACCCGCCTTCTCTACACGTGAAAAACATGGTTTTAAGTCCCGAAACCACTTTCCCTCTTTCCATTTGTAATTCATCGTGCACCTCCTCAGCTGTTCATCTTTATGACCGATCTCATCCGACGGCTCATATTCATCCCGAACCCCCAACTCTATTTTTTACCATGTTTCCTCAGACCAAGGATTTAACCTTATTCTTTCGCATTTTCTTATAAAACCCGAATAATGTGAATCCTTCACATTATTAGTCCGCCTCTTATCTCGACTGTTGATCTCCTTGACCTGTCATGAATCAACGGCTCTGACTTAATTCTTCCTCCACTTTCCTTTAGACCTCCTCTAACAGATCCTGACTGTTGGATGCTGCCATCCAACGTCCTTGCTCCTTCCCCACACCCTCTAAAGTAGTTTTTCCCAATAACGCAGGATTTTATAATATTTTTTGTATTTTTCAAGTGTTTAATGGTTTTTCCATTATATTGAAGAAAAGTTAAAGGCCGGGGATGACGATTCCCGTGCCTTTGATTCATAAAAGGAAGCCATTCGCAGGGTTCACCTCCATGTCTCATCAATGCTTCATGGGCATTGATGCCATACGAGCCCTGTTCGGCCTTGCACATCAACAAGACACACAACGATGCATAAAATAATCAAAAGAGTATCAATGTTGAATATTAAACACAACAGAATAGAGAATTGAAGACATTTTTGAGGGATTACGACTAAAATCGATTATTAAAAGCCTAATCCTCCAAATTAAAACACAGTTAAAGAAAATCATAAGTGTTTATCAGACAGAAAGGCCTCCACCACCACAATAGAGGCAAATTGATTTGTCTCAGCTACCACAGTGCCACCTGTAGCTTCAAAGCACTCAAACAGAGGCGGAGAAATGACCAGCAGAGAATATCTGCCTCACAACCACCAAAGAGTTAATTCAGCCGAAGAACTAATTGCAAAAATATTTGCTGAGTTACTACAGAGATGAAAAAGGGCCTTAAAAGTCAACAAAAGCTCCCACCGAGCTTAAACATTTAAATGTAAATCAATTAATACAGTGAAAATATATGTACTCTTCTCCATTAAGCCCTTCAAAGGCCGAGAAGCATTAATTTGTATTAATTGATCCAGGAGATCTTTTTTTAGATCCCACCTCCTCATTTCTTCTATAAATACTTCTGTAGAAGATGAGAAAATGTGGGTTGCAGAACTTTGAAATATACTTGTGCTCGAAACTTCTGATTGTAAATAGTGTTCAAAGGCTCTTGGAGCTCTGCTTGTGATAGAATAGTTAGGCTGAGAAGTGAAGATGATTTCTAACCTAAAACACTGGACTTAAAGATGTAACTAGTTTTAAGCATCAATACAAGCTGATCTATGGGATCCTGGTCTATGTCGATGGTGATGTTTTTCTTATTGTAAATCGTTGTTTTATTTCTGTTTTCACTTTTTCCATCTTCTTTGATAAAGAACAACAAGCATAGAGTTAGGATTTACTATATATCAGTAACCTTGTCTGAATGATAAGCTTTATCTAAATGTTTTCTTCCAATTTGTGTTATTTAGGAATGATTTAATTCAATTTAAGCAGTTAGGAATGCTGGCATTCCCTCGTCCTACTGTCTTAGCTAATTGTTATTCTTGAAAGTTATTTTTAGTTAATGTTAAGTAGAGATGAACTAAGGAAGATATGGTGAGCCCTGGTCCTAGTTTTATCCCCAAAGACTATCTGAAAGTTTCCCTAAGAGTGTGTTGAAAGCTGGCTAGTTTCGAAGTACTTACAAGATCTTAGACCATTCTTCATTATCATTTGTTTTTCTCTTATGTTTAATTGTTTTTCTATTGAAAGTATATCAAAGGCTGGATAGTTTCAAAGTACTTAATAGATCCTAGTTTACTTTTATGTTTTTCTTAAGTGTATGTCAAAATCTGGTAAATTTTCAAAGTACTTACCAGATCTTGGGTTGCTCTTTGTTATTCATTTGTTTAATTCCCCTTCTTGTTGTATCATTTCATTCCATAAATAAAATTTAAAGAGATCCGTAGACATAGATGACATGCCCCATGGACCACTCTTGAACCAGGTTGTTTCAATTAAAACCCTATTATGACTCCATAGCCCAAAGGACTAAAACCAACAAAACATCCATCTTTTTGGCCAAAGCTTGTTCTATTTGCTTGCAACTTCACACCTTTGAAACTATTTCCATTTAGGACTTTCCACTCAAATAATAATCATGCTGAACCATCCAAAAAAAACAAAAACCCTCAGCCTTCATAACTAGCCTAATATCATTACCCAAAACCTTAAAGATAAATCCATGTTTACACTTATTGGAGAGATCCCTCTCCGGATTCAGAAGGGCTAGATCCTAGAATGCCAAAGTGGTTGAAACAGTGTTTTCCCTACTCTCGAACTTTTCCAATCTTGCTGATTACAGGGAACTAACATTTCTGGCGACTTTGCTGGGGAAAATCTGAGTTTTTTTCATTTTGAGATAATCATTGGATAAACAGAAACCCCTGTATCAAGAAAAATTGGTATATTAACCAGTTGAGCCACCAACAACTAACATTTCTGGTGACTCCGCTGGGGAGATTCTTGAGTTGTTTTGTTGTTGAATACTTTAAATATTTCAGAAATCCCTGCTTCAAGAACAATTGGTATATTAACCAGTTGAGCCACCAACAACTAACATTTCTGGCGACTCCACTGGGGACTTTGTGAGTGTTTTTCATCATAAATACTTATAAGACCTTAGAAATCATAATTTCAAGAACATTGTGTAGTGAGTAAAATCAACCTTTTCAAACACTACCAAGTGATGGTAATCATGATGAAACTTGTTTGAATCAGTGACGAACTAGACAAACCCTATGATTCTCATAAGAGTTTATCTAACCTTGAAAAATAAGCTAGCTTAGCCATAAGACTAGACTGCCTTTGTCTCACAAACGTAGCTAAGTTTTGATACAGATTTAGGACACTCTTAGAAACCACACAACTGCAAAATAACTCAGAAAAGAAAAAAATATTTCAGATTGGAATTCAAAGAACATGGTGGTGGAACATAAAACCTTTTACCTCCACAATAGCTAAAAACTTCTACTTGGCGACTCCACAATCCTCAACAGACCTTAAGACTCCACTGGGAAGAACCTTCATCATCATAATATCATTCAAATTCAGTTAGAAGACTGTAGGATTTAAATTTTTGAAACATATTAGTTAACCTCTTGAAGACTGTCATATTTGGTTGAACTTGTCTTGTTTAGTTGGTTCTGAAAACAAAACATAGTGGCTCCCAGAAACATTCATACTAGAGCCTATCCTGACCCTGACCCACCTGAGATAGTTGATAACCCAGAAAGTATCCTTAGGATGTCTCCTAAGATAAATTTTTCAACTGTTTTCAGATCACCCTTGAGAGCTAATTCAGTTCCTGAAAATCTTTCAGCTCTACAACAATCACAAGCAGATCTGATAAATCCATTTAGAACTAGGTCTCTTGGTGATTTAGATCAGCTAGATTCTGAGTCTTCACTTTCATCTCCTGAAACAAGTGAACATCCTGGTAGTAGAGAAACAGCACCACCTGATTCACATTTCCTTTCCAATTTAGGTGTCTCTCATCCAAGATCAGCTCAGAAATCTATCCCTGGTCCATCCACATATCTTCACCTTACATCCACTGTCCAAACCACTCCACTTCAACCCACTTTACCTTTTGTTAATCCACCTCTTGTAATGCTACAACTGCATCTCAACATGTGAATAAGATGAATGACTACTTTGACAGAAATGAAATTGATGATGATTCTGTCAAGCTTAGATTATTTGCTCAGAGTTTGGGGGGAGAAGTATGAAAATGGTTTAAAGGCTTAACCCCCCATAGTATCAATGATCTCCAAGCCTTCCATCAGACATTCTTAAACAAATGGGAAGTGAAGAAGAACCCTCTCCAAGTCCTTTCTGATTACAAGAACCTCAATAGAAACACTGGGGAAAGTGTGCAAGCTTACTACACTAGATTTAACAGTGTGTATAATGCACTTTCCCCAGATCTAAAACCTCCACAAGGCTCAGCTCTAAACAATTTTCCTGAAGGGTTTGACCCAGAGATGGCCTATCAGTTGAGAGAGAGAGAGAGAGATCCTGCAACTCTTGAAGATATGCAAAAAGGAGCTCTTGCTGTGGAAGTTAACTTAATGGAGAAGAGAGAAAGAACAAAAAATGAGAAGAGAGTGTCCTTCAGAGAGGAATCTACCCCTTCTACTTCCAGCTCAAAGATGGAAAAAATGATGGAAGGGATGATAAAAAAAATGAGCATCCTTGAGAGAGCACAAGCAAGTCAAAACCAAACTGCTTCCCAAAACAGAAACCAAAACCAAAATCAGAATTTTAGAAGGAACCAACCTCCAAACAGACCTAGGGAAGATGATCAACAGATCACTCCTCCATTTCATCAAAACTATGTAAGTGAGGTTGAGGAAACAGATGAAATAACAGAGGAAGATGATATCAACATGTTGGGAGTAGATAATGATGACTTTGAGATTCATTATGATAGAAAACAAGGTCTATACACACCTTATGATGACAAAAGAGATGATGACGAAATTTATTATCAAGACATGGAGAATGTCATCATAGAATCTCAAAGAGAATATGACCTTAGAAGTAAAACCAGTCAAAAAACTCCCAACACTAAAACCTGTGACAAATATTCACAAAACAACTCTGTAAACAAGCCTAAAGTTGTCAAATAGAAGAACAAAATAGTAGCTATAAATTCTGATAAAGATAAAGAGAAAGGCACTCAAAACACTACAAAACAGAGTGCAGACCTTAGCAGTACTAACACTTCAGCTAGTACTCCTGTTAAAACCATTTTGTCAAATGTAAATAGAACAAATCAACAAGTTGATGTTGCTGATAGACTGGTAGCTAATAAGGCTGAGACAAGTACTTCAAAGAATCAAACACCTTTCAGCCTGGAACAAGAAATTTCCAAAATAAAAATCTTTGTTCCCTTGATTGAGTTAGCTGCCTAGAATGTATATAGAACCCAAATTTTGAAGGCTTTAAACATTGAAGAGAACAATGACAGATTCAATCTTAATGATGATGAACCAAAGCTTATTTTTGGTCCAAAGATTGAAGGTAAGTATCAAGAGGGACCTGTTCCTCCATTTTATGTGAGTTTAAACATTCATGAAAATATTTTTCATAACGCTATGCATGATTCCAGGGCTTCTCACAATTTAATTCCTAAAGCTGTGATGGAGAGCCTCGATCTAGAAATCACTAGACCTTATAAAGACCTTTACTCATTTAACTCGAGCAGAGTAAAATGTTTAGGATTAATCAAAGACCTCTGTGTTAACTTAGCCCAGATCCCAACCAAATGCTTAGTTATGGACATTGTTGTGGCTGATGTGCCCCCAAAGTACGAAATGTTATTATCAAGATCTTGGGGGGCTAATTTACAAGGGACTATGTAGATGGACATGAACTATATGACCATCCCTGTTTTCAATCAGACGAGAAAACTTTACAGGGAGTCCCATATGCAATACACAGTTACAAGCCAGGACAGACCACAAAACTCTCCTCTGTATTCTGTAAATACAAGCCTTGATTCTTTTATTCTGTTTAAAAATGAAACATTCACTGAACAAGTGACTTTAACAGAATTTATGGCCGACAGAGAGGAGGAAGAGCACAAAAAAGAACTGTCAAAGCATTTTGCTGAACCTTTAAACCATAGCAAACTAAATACAGGTCTTGAGCTACATGTCATGCATCCATCGCTTTTTAACCTTAACAATCAAGAAAACATTCCTCGGATAAATGAACAACCTGAGGAGTTGAAACGAATAAAACTAAGGGCTGATATTCCACAACAACCTGAAAGCACTTTAGTTGAAGAGGACAAGCACCAAACGAAGGAACCTGAAATTAGTCCTCTGTGGAGTATGAATTTTGATGGGTCATGCACTAGAACAATTGCTGGTGCAGGTGTATGGATATGCAACACTGAGAACAACCACACTGAAAGCATTTCCTCTAGATTAAACTTCCAGTGTTCAAATAACATAGCGGAAAACGAATCCCTTATTTTAGGCTTGCGTTTGTTGAAAAAGTTAGGAGCGAAGAGAATTAAAGCATATGGGGATTCTGAGTTAATCATTAGGCAAGTCAATGGGGAATACAACGAAAATAACCCAAGACTTAGGGCTTATCGAAACAATGTCATGGATCTTTTAAAAACTTTTGAGGAGTACCACATAATTTTTGTCCCAAGAGAAAGAAATATCGCAGCCCATAGCTTAGCATTTGTAGCTAGAACATGCTTAACGCCATATGAAACCATATACTGCACAACTCAGATCAAATTCAGACCAGCCGTTCCTGACAACGAAAAATACTGGAAAGTGTTCGACGGAGACAAACAAATAGAAGACTTCATTAAATTCAGAAATGAATTCGAACTAAATAGTTCGGACTTAGATTATGAAATAGAATGCAGCAGTGAAGAAAATTTTCTTGGTGAAGAAGAACCATCTCCTGAACTTGTTAATATTAATCTACTGTCGAGCAAACTTACAAACAAAACAGAGATGATTGCAGAGTTAGAAATGGAGGATTTAGAAACCATGCAATGCAAAGATCAGAGTTTGCCTAAGGGTCTGACCCCTTTAGAAGAGTTGTTCGATTTTAACGATGTGGCCAAGAAGCCAAAACTGGAGCCTGTAGAGACTGAAGTGGAAGAGTGAAATATAGGCAGTGAACTAAAACCTATGATGTTTAAACTGTCTAAGACTTTACCAGCTCATATTAAACTCAAATACATAGAGTTGTTTAAAGAATTTTATGATGTTTTTGCATGGAGTTACGAAGATCTATCCTATGACACTGAAATAATACAACACAAAATCCCTCTCAAGAAAAACCAAAAACAATTCAAACAGAAACTGCGTAGAATAAATCCTGTTCAGTTGCCTTTGGTCGAGAATGAAATCAAGAAAATGTATGACGCTGGTATTATTGTCCCTATTAGATATTCTGAGTGGGTGTCTAATCTGGTGTCTGTTAGGAAGAAAATAGGAGAGATCATGCTTTTTATAGACTTTAGAGACTTAAACAAAGCTTCATTAAAATAAAACTACCCTTTACCTAAGATGGATCATATTTTACAAAGGGTAGTAGAGTCTAAAAGAATATCTTTGCTTGATGGCTACTCAGGGTATAATCAGATCTTAGTCCACCCTGATGATCAATTAAAGACAGCCTTTACTACACTATGGGGCACTTTCATGTATGTGAAAATTCCCTTTGGTCTAATGAATGCTGGTGCAACTTTTTAGAGAGCCATGGACATAGCTTTCTCCGAAGAAATGGGATACTTCATCATTATATACCTTGATGATGTTACTGTTTTTTCAAAGATAGATGAAGAGCACTTAGAAAATTTAAGAACAGTCTTCGAGAGATGCCAGAAGTTTGGAATATCTTTGAACCCTAAGAAAACACTTTTCGGTCTCCAAGAAGGTAAGCTTCTTGGGCACATTATTTCAGAAGAGGGTATTAATATAGATCCAAAGAGGATCGGGGCCATATTACAGATCTCTCATCCTCGAAACATCAAAGAGTTGCAATCTTTCATTGGAAAGATTAAATTTTTGAGAAGGTTCATCCCCAACTTGGCTGTGCTCCTTAGAAATATCACAAACATGTTGAAGAAGAAGCAAGGGGTAAAGTGGACTGTGGAAGCAAAGAAGTCCTTTGAACTGGTGAAGCAAGCGTTAACCAAAACACCGGTTCTAATAAGTCCTGATTTTTCAAAGGATTTTTATATTTTTTCATTTGCATCAGAACACACAATAGCTGCTATCCTTTTATAGAAAAATCCAAAAGGACAAGAGAAGCCTATTGCATTCTTTAGCAAGGCATTGAGAGATGCTCCTTTTAAGTATAACATTACGGAAAAGAAAGCTTTTTCTTTGGTCAAAGCTTTAAAAGACTTCAGAATATACATCTTGCACTCACACATCATTGCCTTTGTCCCAAATTCAGTTGTGAAAGACATTCTAACGCAGGACCTAGATGGTAAGAGAGGTAAGTGGATTGCTGTTATTCTTGAATATGATTTAGAGATAAAGTCCACTAAACTCATCAAAGGCCAAGGTCTAGCTCGGTTGATGGCTGAATCAAATTTTGAAGTTCTTGATATTAATATGATTAATGCTTTAGATGATCAAGAGGAAATCTCAACACCCATTGTTGAATACCATTTTATGAATTCCTCTTGGTATGCTGATATTCTTTATGTTTTTCTTAATTTGAATACACCTACTGGTTTGACAAAAACAAAGGCAAGGTTTCTAAAGTTAAAAGCTGTAAACTATTGCATTATAGATAAATGTCTTTATTGGAAAAATGCAAGTGGCATATTGCTTAAATTTTTGCCTGAGTATGATGTAGAAAATGATAAGCATGAGTTCCATGAAGGGGAGTGTGGAGGCCATTTATACTGAAGACAAAAGCCAACAAAATCTTGAGGGCTGCTTACTATTGGCCTACTCTTTTTCTCGATGTACACAAGATGATAATTTCTTCTCATAAATGACAAATTTTTGAAGGCAAAAAGAAGCTGTTACCTCTACCTCTGCATCCAATCACTGTTGAAGCCCCTTTTCAGTAGTGGGGACTTGACTTCATAGGATAAATCCATCCACCATCTTCAGCTCATCACAAATGGATTCTCACTACCACAGACTACTTCACTAAATGGATAGAAGCCATCCCTTCTAGGCAAGCCAATGATTCTCTTATCATAAAATTCATGGAGAATAGTATTCTCTCTAGATTTGGCTGCCCTACCAAGGTCATCACTGATAATGCAGCAGCATTTGGATCAAAGAAGATGGTTGAGTTCTGTCATTAGTATCAGATAACATTGGGGCATTCCACGACCTATTACCCTCAAGGTAATGGACTTGTAGAATTCTTAAACAAGATTTTAGTGAAAATAATCAAGAAGTTGTTGGAGGACAACAAAAAGTCTTGGAACAGAAAGCTTGCGCATGCACTTTGGGCTGACAGATTGAATTTGAAGAAATCTATTGGCATGTCACCCTACCAGATTGTGTATGGCACTGATGCAATCTTTCCTACTAGCCTTGGTGTGCCAATTATGAAGTTAATTCAAGAGGTTCAGTATGTAGATAATGACATGATCAGAAGGATAAATCAGACTATTCACCTTCAGAAAACTAGGGAGGAGGTTTATAACAAAGCATTGCAGAAGCAGGACAACATTAAAAAGATTTTTGACAGAAGAACAAAGGCCAACAATTTTAATATTTGGGACAAAGTTTTAAAGTGGGACTCAAGGAGGGAAGATAAGGGCAAGCATGAAAAATTTGACAACTTATGGCTTGGCCCTTATCTCATTCATTCAACTGCTGGTAATAATACCTTTTTCTTACAAGCGTTGAATGGAGCAGAATTGTTTGGGGGTCTTGTCAATGGCAGGATGCGTAAGCATTACTTCTCTTGATCCATGTCATGTTCTGAAAGCCTTTTTATCTTTTTTCTCATTATAAATATTTCACCCACCATTGCATTCAAAGTTAGAAAAAACAAAAATACAAAAACAATAAAAGGAAGAAAAGATGGAAGATTGTAAAAATAATAAAGGTACAGCCCCATACCAACAAGAAGAGAAACAAATCTGAAAGTGTGCAAGCTTAAATGCCACTCCCGAAAAACACACTTCTAGTTAGTCAAACAACCTAATCTTGACTAATTAGTTTTAAATTTACTGTTGATAGGATAGTGAATTCAATTTTCCAAACTGTTTAATCTTGGCTTATCAGTAGGTAGATTAGGCTAGAAATAAAAGGTTCAAACATGCTCAAAATATGAACCTATGTTTCCAAAATATGAATGAATCAAATCTGTTTAAATTTCTAAGTCAAAATAGAGGAATAACTGGTTCTAATCAACTCAAAATTTGAACCAGTTGATAAAAGAAGAACAACTCAAAAAAGAGGCAAGAACAGAGTTGTAAAAAGATGAAGGAAGTGCTTTGAAACTTTCAGATCTTAAGCCTTCCATTTTGATTTAATTTTCTGCAAAATAATATCTATGTGCAGCTCATTTTTTTATGACATAGATCAACATTAAGTTAGAATGTTCAAACCTGACTTGTATTCTTTTTAATTTCTATTGTAGAAATTAGAGAATAAAATTTGTTAGACTGTTTAATCCTAACATATTGGTATATTAGGTAAAGAAACATATGGACTCAACTGTTTAATCTGAGTTCATGGAGAAATAAGGAGTAGAAATAGATTATATTTTATGCTTTCAAAAGAATAAAATGTTGTGAAAAGAGTTTTCCAATCCAAGTGCACTCTAAAGAAGAAAAAATGTTAGATCAGTAGGATTGGGTAGGTTGACATCTTGTGTTGATGAAGTTCCATTGTTTTCCATGGTTGCTAACATATTTTAGAGCAAATATGATCATCCAAGCAAAGAAAGGCAACCCAATCGATGAGGCACTGATCAGCCATCTAGAGAATGCAAGCCTGAAGTTCTTGATACCTTCAAGAAGGCACCATCCCCAAGTGGAGCCACTGTTAGCCACCAATAAAATTTGTCATATCAAATGGTGGTTAAAACATTTTTTGGAGCCTTCAAGAAACAGGTTTTATTGCTAAATTTTTTATCTATTGAATACTCATGGATACACCATGCCATTGGTTCAATCTTCACTGCTGTTTCAATTTCAAACTCATAAATTCTGCTGATTTCATTGAGAAAAGAATGCCGCAAAAGCCATTTTTCCCTTCCCTCCACCTCAAAACTAACCTTCATTTTGTCTCCTCTTTTCCTCATAAACTTTCTCTTTTTTCCCTTTTTTCCATTTCCCCTTTCATAAAATCCATATTACAGAGTTTAAAACTCCTTTTTAAACTCTGTCGAAACCCCCAAATCCATCAAAAAACTCTGAAAATTTCATGAAAAATACACTTTTTGTATTACAGGTTTAAGCCACTTTGGGCTAGGTCCTAACCACTTCCCCTCCATATGCCTTGGTGATGGAACCAAGCCCTAAAGGTCCCAAGTGCTTATCGCATTCGAACAAAACACAGCGCACGAGTCTGTTTTACCATGTTAAAAGTTCTGATGCGATTAGCCCATTGTTTTATAACTCCCGATCATATTATCGTTTCATGTAGCCCTTGTGCCCGCAATCGGGCGCTGAAATCTTATATATTTCCATCTCTGATTAATATTTTCCTTTGTAAATATATAAACCCACTTTTTTCTAAAGTTTTGTCTAAACACGCCCATGCAATGTTTTTTAAGATATAAATGGGTAGATTGAAGGACTTGCATCATTTTTTCCAATGCGATTGAGTTCCTTTGTATAAAATCCACCCCCCCAACTTTACTCCATATAACTTCACTCGGTACCACGAGTTAAAGTCCCAAGCGCCAATCACATCGCAAAATCCAAAATGGTTAGATTGAAAGACCACACCAAAAGTTCCGATGCGATTGGCCCATATACATAAAGCCCTGGGCGTTCACATTCCATATAATCAAAGGCCCCGTAGATGGGCACCTATTCATTTCATATGTATATTCTGCCCCAACCATAAAACCTTTGTATTTTGTTGAATTTTTGGGTTTTCATAAAGTCTTAAGGGGTTCCGCCGGTACCATACTTAAGACAATCTCCGTCGTTGATATTGAGCAGATCGAACGGCCTGCGTAACATCGCATCGCAAGTACTATCGGTCTCATTTTTGTTTACCCCCGATTGGCCTGTTCTCCGATTCACTCTCCACCGTCGATCTGATCCTCAGATCAATGGCCAACGCTTAATCGCTCTATCGCACTCCAATTTATTTTCCCCACCGATGCCGATAGCTCCGATTGCATCTGGACCGTCCACATGTCCAGATCAGACGGTCCAGATTGCATTTCCCAACTTTGGTTTAAAAACATACAGCTCCGCTCATAATGTTTTTCGGCCAATCTTAGCTGTTGATCTCTGCAGATCAACAGTCCTACTTCAACCTTTCTCCACTTGTATATTTTCTGTTTTAAACCCCCAGATTTAATCCTGGTCGTCGATCTTCTACATCCAACGACCCACAATAAAAATGCTCCCCTTGATTCTGCCCGTGCATCTATCCATTATCGTGCTCATTCTCTACCGTCAGATCTGAGACCCCAGATCCAATGGCACACATAGAGTTTCATGTAACTTTCAGCGTGGAAGTTAATTTCTCAAAGGGCACGCAATATAAACTTTTTTTTGGTGCCATGTGTCGGGCGGGGACGCATATCACATTCCAAAAGAAAAAACTGCCTACCTGCCTTCTCTCCACACGAAACCCGTGGTTTTAAGTCTCGAAACCACTTTCCTTATTTCCATTTGTAATTCATCGTGTGCCTCCTCATCTGTTCATGTTTATGAGCCGATCTCATCTGACGGCTCGTATTCATCTCGAACCCCCAACTCTATTTTTTACCATGTTTCCTCAGAACAAAGGATTTAACCTTATTCTTTCGCATTTTCTTATAAAACTCGAGTAATGTGAATCCTTCACATTATTAGTCCACCACTTATCCCGACCGTTGATCTCCTTGACCAGTCATGAATCAACAACTCTGACTTAATTCTTCCTCCACTTTCCTTTTGACCTCCTCTAACAGATCCCAACCATTGGATGCTACCATCCAATGACCTTGCTCCTTGCCCACACCCTCTGAAGCATTTTCCCCCAATAAAACAGGATTTTATAATATTTTTAAAATTTTGCAGGTGTTTAATGGTTTTTCCATTATATTGAAGAAAAGCTAAAGGCTGAGGATGGCGATTCCTGTGCCTTTGATTCATAAAAGGAATCCATTCACAGGGTTCACCTCCACGTCTCATCAATGCTTCATGGGCATTGATGCCATACGAGCCCTATGTGGCCCTGCAAATCAACAAGACACACAACGATGCATAAAATAATCAAAAGAGTATCAGTGTTGAAGATTAAACATAGCAGAACAGAGAATTGAAGACAATTATGAGGGATTACGACTAAAATCGATTATCAAAAGCCTAATCCTCCAAATTAAAACACAGTTAAAGAAAATCATAAGTGTTTATCAGAAAAAAAGGCCTCCACCGCCACAAAAGAGGAAAATTGATTCCTCTCAGCTACCACAGTACTTGTAGCTTCAAAGCACTCAAACAAAGGCCGAGTAATGACCAGGAGAGAATATCTGCCTCACAACCACCAAAGAGTTAATTCAGCTGAAGAACTAATTGCAAAAATATCTGCTGAGTTACTACAGAGTTGAAAAAGGGCCTTAAAAGTCAACAAAAGGTCCCACCGAGCTTAGACCTTTAAATGTAAATCAATTAATACAGTGAAAATATCTATACTCTTCTCCATTAAGCCCTTCAAAGGCCAAGAAGCATTAATCTGTATTAATTGACCTAGGAGATCTTTTTTCAGATCCCACCTCCTCATTTCTTCTATAAATACTTCTATATAAGGATAAAAAATGTGGGTTGCAGAATTTTGAAATATACTTGTGCTCGAAAATTATGATTGTAAATAGTGTTCAAAGGCTCTTGGAGCTCTACTTGTGATAGAATAGTTAGGCTGAGAAGTGAAGATGATTGCTAACCTGAAACATTGGACTTAAAGCTGTAACTGGTTTGAAGCATCAATACAAGCTGATTTATGGGATCCTGGTCTATGTCGATGATGATATTTTTCTTATTGTAAATCGTTGTTTTATTTCTGTTTTCACTTTGTCCATGTTTGGTCAATTTAGTGTGTCCTAAATTCCTGCTTTTAATTTTTCAATCCGGGATTCGTAAGCTGATGAAGTGCGGCGCACTATATGTGCAAGATACCTATTTCTTAACTTTTTGTCGTTTTTGGTTTTCTAAGATGAAATGGAAATTCTAAAATGAAAACAAATATGGTTATGTTTGTGATATCCTCTATAATGATTTACCAACTTGAAACTTAAAAAGGAATTTGAAATTTACAATGACAAAACTTGAAAGGAAATGAAAATATGCTGCTGAAATGAAAAGGTGCTGCTAGTCTAATGAATCAAAATAGTGAACTAGTGAGCATGAAACCAAACTATTCTTGCTGCTGTCTAAACAGAAAAGAAACTATGCTGAAAAAAATCCAAAAGTTGCAATAAAGTAAATCTAAATCAATTTACATCAACTTGTCTTCTGATCCCTCATCATTAGTCCAGCTATGATTTTCGGAAGTAACCATAAACAACTTGAGTAACTGATATCTAACTTGCATAAAGTAAACTAATATCAAACCATACATTCATAATTCAATCCCTCACCATCAGTCCAGCTGTGGCTTTCGGAGGTAACTGAAGATGTCATGCACAATTTAATATATCTAAATTTGCAGAAAGGAAACTAATACCAAAATACACATTTCATAATACAATCCCTCACCATCAGTACAGCTGTGGCTTTTGGAGGCAACTGAAGATGTTATGAGCAGCTTAATATATCTAAATTTGCAGAAAGGAAACTAATACCAAACTACACATTTCATAATACAATCCCTCACCATCAGTCCAGCTGTGGCTTTCGGAGGCAACTGAAGATGTTATGAGTAGTTTAATATATCTAAATTTAACTACTGAAGCAAATGAGCAAAACTGAATTAAACAAAGCAGTACTGAAATTAAACAGAAACTAAGAAAAACAAATTAGCAGCAGAACAATGTTAATTCCATGTCATTAGTCAAAAAGTTATGCAAATGCCCGGGCTGCCTATTTATAACCTGAAACAAGAACATTGATCAGTTTAACAATAACATAAAACATGAAAGACAGAAGTAAAATGGAAAGCATGAAAGATTATAAACAGAAATGAAGCATATATACCATGAAAGATGCAATGTATAAACATGTGAATGGATTATGGCACAATGAGATTTAAAGAAATAAAATAAGAACTATACAATAATGCACAGAACCTTGGCAAGTGCAGGGGCCCTCTACACCAGCCTTGGCAACAATCTTCAAGTACGAATTATGTTGGAAAACATAGTCTTCTTATATTAAAATGCAGTCATAACAGTAAGGTAGTATTATGGCACAAAGGCAGTGTAATTACATTACAGAGCAGACTAATAAAATATAACAGATACTAATCGAGACTAACTCCATATGCGTATGCAAACGCGTTATTTATAACAAAAGAAACATAACTAATTCCTAAAGTTTATGCTGGTGGAGAACACGTAGACCATTACGTCCACGGATCTAGGATCATGGCCGTATTGCAAAGTAAATCTATGAGGAGTGGATGTTTGAATTCAGCTATGGAGCCATGTACATATGTCGACTTGTCCTCCGCAACTCAGAAACGGCCATATGAACCTTCACGTGACACGAAACAGAGTCCTGTCACCGTGAGACTCTATGGTTGACTTCCATGTGGACGCCTTTGACCGCGGCTTCTTTAGATGAGTTTTCTCGAGCCAATAGGACACGAACCATGTCCACATCATTCCTGACTTGCCCATGTGGCTCGTTTTTCCTGTAGACACCTGTAACATAGAGTTTCACAAAATGGCTACGGAAAGTTGCAGCAGCTGCGGAAAGTGGCAAGATTCCGCAACTAAATGAGCAAAATCTAAATCAAACAGCAGACACAAAAATATAGTTAAAAACCATGTTAGATGCTCTTTTGCAATTAATATACAATGATATTGACAACTTGGGAGGTTCAGGTGGATGAAAAAGGTATAGAAAAGTGTATGGAAAAGATGCAGATTTGAGACTCAACATACCCCCACTGTGAAGGTGTTGCATGTCCTCATGCAACCAAAATTTTGATAATCCTTCCTCAGTTCATATTCCTTGACACTTCAGCCAGCACGTCTAATCCTCTCCTCCTCTTCCTTGGAGCTGCCAACATTCTGGGTTTCTTCATTAAGCACCTAAATTTGATATTAACCAGTGCTCTGCTCAACTTCTGGCATTTCCTTTTCAATTTCCTGTTTTTCTTCTGCCATATTCCCAGATGTAGCATGGTATTATCATGAATGATTTTTTCCAATTTACCTTGTTCCTTCAATGTCTCATTTTCATTTTTGATGTGCCTATTTAAAAGCTCTAACTCAAAGATTTCCTGTTTTAGTGGTTGGACTAAATCATCCTGTACTGTATGAGGCTGAATGGACGAAGTACTGGGACCTATAGCTGCCTTTTCCAAAGATTCTATATAGTCATATAATTCCTGCTGCTTGGGGTCTATATCAGGTGTCATTTTTATTGGGCTGTCCCCAAAATTCCGTGAAGGAGAGTTATCTTCAAAATCTGGCTAAGAAGGGCTCACATCAACATCTTGCTGAGAATGGGATGGACTATGTTCAATGCCTAACTGAGAATGAAATGAACCAGGTTCACTAACTGACTGAGATGGACTATGGTCAGTTGGGGACTGTTCAGATGTCTCCTCTCCCAAATCAATGAAATGAGGACCCTTCATTTGCATTTTTCTCAATTTCCCCTTAAGTCTGCTGCTTCTTCTCACACGCTGTGGTACACTATCCTTTTGTTTTTTTTTTCCTTTCTCTGTCTTCTTGGCTATGGATGACTGTTTTTGAAGATAAACTAATCTTTCAGATAACACTTGATGATCTTATTCTTCAGAAGAAGGGGTTTTATGTATAGCCTCAATAGTTTTTCTCTCTTTTGGTGTTATTGGCTTCTTACCCTTGATTTCTTTCTTCTTCCTCTTTGACAGTCTCTCTTCCCTATCAGTTCTTTTAATTGTAGTAGTAGGAGTATTTTGAATTTCATCAATTGTTCTTTTTCTCCTACTTCTTCTTGCTGTGCTACCTTCAGGAATTTCCTGAGTAGGAGTAATTTGAGTTTTATCATTTATTATTTTTCTTCTACTCCTTCTTGTTGTACTACCTTCAGGAATTTCCTGAGGTTCCTCAAAGAAATTTCTAACCAGAAATTGTTCCCATGTGTCTTTCTTCTCCTTTAACTCTTTTTCAATCAAAATTTTTACAAGACCGTGGTGATATAGATGTGGTTCTACATCTCCTAAATGCTTCAAACTATTGAATAAAAAAAATATGGGAGATTGAGAGTTTGATTATCTAGAAAATTCATCAGCAACCTGGTATAGTACATATACATGGACCCAAAACGACCTTCACATGTAATGAATTTCTGAACAACTAGCAGCAAAGTAGCCCATTCCTCTTTCAATGCATGAACATGAATTCCTCTTTTAAAAACAGTTATGTCCATACCTTGGTTTCGTAAGATTGTTCTCCAGGCTTCATCACTGATGCTTTTATTCTTAAACCAACGCTCACCCTCTTGAAGAAGTTCCGTGGCTGTTGCTATAGATGCTTCATTGACCGCAAACTTAAGGTCTCCAATCTCTACTTCCAAGCCATTAAACGACCTTGCGAATGCCTTTGCCACTTCTTTATGATAACCTCTGAATTTCTGGATAAACCGCAGCCAATTTGCTTTCTTCAATATATCCCTTACTTGCGGATATCCCTCCATAAACTTAGGTCCTTCTGGTTCTGCTCTTAGCAATTTACCCATTTTTTTCTTTCTGTTCTTCACAAATTTGCCTGCGTGAGGGTTCAATGGAAATAGAACGGCTGAATGCACGGAGATGAGCACAATGACTGTGGGTAAAAGTCAGAGAGTGGTATACAGACTATAGCGTAGTAGAGAATGAAATGGAGTGAACAAAACAGAGAGGGGTTTTCATGAGCACAACAGAGATACGACTGTGAGGTTAACAGAGTATAACACATCCGACAATGTTTTGAATTTTGGTGGCTGCACAATAAATATGAGCACGTTTAAACAACGACTATAGATTTATGCGGCTGTAAGAGTCCGTGGTCAAATCAAATACGTCTCATTGTCACCGGTGGAATATTGGAACATGAGTGAAGATCGGGGGTTTAATGATGGAACTGTTTGAGAATGAATGCGAGAGGATGGAGATCGTGAAAGGTTACAGAATTGTCAATATAATCATTGCACATAATGGATAGAGCTTATGGTTCAAAACTATATAAAAATGTGTTTTTCAATGCTATTTGAAATAAATTTTATTCATACCTTTGGAATCTTTGCCTTTTCCCTTGGTCTTCAACTAATTGCTCTTCATTGGTGTCTTGAATGCTCCATGTCTTCATTTTTTATCCTCTCACCTGCATTTTATTTCATGATTATGGAAATAACATCTGACTGTACATTCTTTTGAAAACAGAGTAGTAGCTGCGGAATCTGCTTCTGGCTGCGGAAACTGGAGTCAGCTGCGGAAACAGATGTCAGCTGCGGAAACTGACACAGCTATTATTTGGATGAATGGAGATGAATAGATGACAAATGACCAGATGGAAATGGTCATGAAAAAGAATTTTATTGATGAAATGGAATAAAATGAAGTGAAATGGAGTGAAATGAAGTGAAATGAAATGGAATGGAATGGAGTAGGTGGTCACAAAACTTGTGAAATGAAAGAGAATTTTTTTTTTTTTTGGAAAATATAGAGTGTCAGGTGTTCCTGATTTTCACCCTATATTTTCTGTATAAGACTGCCAATCAGTGATTGGTTTTCAGGCTTATACAATATATATATATATATATATATTTTTTTTTTTAATAACTGAAAAGAACAAAAGTTAGGTTGGTAGAGAAGAAGAATTCTTCTGTACCAGCCTGATTGCAGAACTTTCTTGAAACATTTTGAAAAAATCCTCTTTTGAGAGTGGCTTATGATAAACTTTCAATCTATGGCCATTCACAATAAGAGGAGTTTGAAACTCATCAATGGTCTTGATTCTTACCGCTCCATTGTTAAAGATCTTGTCAATCTCATATGGCCCAAGCCAATGAGTCTGAAATTTTCCTTGAAAATCTTTAAACTTGGAATCAAATAACAATGCCCAATCTCCTTCTTAAAACTTCTTCTCTTTGATGTACTTGTCATGCCATTTAGCTCTTTGATATTGAACTAGATCAGTTCTTAAAATTGCCTCTTGTCTGATCTCATCTAGCTCATTCAACTGCTCCATTATATGCTTTTGGGCTTCTGATAAGTCCATCCCCAACTGAACTGCTATCTTGAAGGTCTTGACTTGGAACTCAATGGGGAGCAAGACTTCTTTCCCATAAACAAGTTCATAGGGAGAATGTCCTGTTGTATTTCTCCATGTAGTTCTGTAGGCCCACAAGGCTTCAGGAAGCCTTTCTGCCCAATCTCTTCTATGTAGATGAGCAGTTTTGGTGATGATACTTTCAAGAACTTTATTTGTGGACTCCACTTGACCATTTGCTTGCGGATGGTAAGGAGTAGATCTTCTGTGCTTGATTTTGTATTCTTCCATCAAATTCTCCACCAAATTGGATGTGAATTGGCTCCCCTGATCTGTCACAATTTCTCTTGGAACACCAAAGCAAGTAAAAATATCCTCATAAAGAAAATGAACAACTGAATTTTCAGTAGCAGATACTAATGCTTTGGCTTCTACCCATTTAGTAACATAATCAGTACAAACCAATATATACTTCTTTTGCTTAGATGGTGGATTAATAGGTCCGATGAAATCTAAAGCCCATTTTTCAAAGGGTTCAATGAGTACCTGTGTTTGCAATGGCATTTCATTTGAAAGGGTAGGTTTCCCTACTCTTTGGCAGCTGTCACACCTTTTGACATATTGTTTTGCATCTTTGAAGAGGAAGGCCAATAATATCCTAAAGAGAGGATTTTATAGGCTGTCCTTTTGTCTGCAAAGTGTCCGCCGCATGGTTCATCATGACATGCCTTAAGAATATCAGGCATTTCATCTTCCTTGACACATCTTCTGATCACAAGATCTGGCCCTGTTTTAAACAATTCATTAGAAATCCATGAATATTTTGAACTCTCCTGAATAATTTTTCATTTTTCACTTGGAAATAAATGTGAAGGTAGTTTCCCTGTAACCAAATAGTTAGCAATATCTGCATACTAAGGAGTCTTAATAGTTACTGCAAACAAGTATTCATCAGGAAACTTATCCTCTACAGGAGAATCTTCTTTAGTATTCTGAATCCTAGACAAGAAATCAGCTACTGTATTCTGTTTTCCTGGTCTATCCAACACAGTAATATTGAATTCTTGCAAAATTAAAAGCCATCTTGTCACTCTGCCATTAGTAACAGGTTTTTTCATTAAATATCTAATTGCAGAATGGTCAGTATGAATAAAAGTTTCATAGCTTGTTATGTAATGTCTAAACTTATTAATTGCATGAACAACAGCTAAAAACTCTTTTTCAGTCACAGTATAGTTCAACTCTGTGGGAGTCAAATTTTTACCGGTATAATAAATGGCATAAGGAACTAAATCTTTTTGACCCAACACAGCTCCTAGAGCTGTATCTGAAGCATCCGTAGAAATATGGAAAGGGAGTTTCCAATTTGGTCCTCTTAAGATAGGTGCTTCAGATATTCTTGTTTTCAAAGTTTCAAAAGCTGATTGACAATCCGGATCCCATTTGAATTCACAGTCTTTTGTAAGCAATTTGAAGAGTGGAGATGCAATTTTAGTGAAGTTTTCTATAAATCTTCTATAGTAACCAGTAAATCCTAGAAAGCTTCTAACATCTCTTTGACAATTTGGAATAGGTAACTTGGAGATGACTTCAACTTTTGATCTATCAACCTTAATCCCATCTCCTGAAATATGATGTCCTAAAACAATCCCTTCAGTAAACATCATAAAGCATTTTTCATGGCTTAATGAAAGGTTTGTTTCTTTGCATCTTATAAGAACTTTTCCAAATTTTCTAATGCCTCTTCAAATGAATTACCATAAACTGTAAAATCATCCATATAAACCTCTACACAATCATGGATTAGATCAGAAAAAATTCCTAGTACTGCTCTTTGGAATGTTGCAGGTGCATTACATAACCCAAAAGGAAGTACTCGGTAGGAAAAAGTTCCCCATGGAAAAGTAAATGTGGTCTTATCTTGATCCTCAGGTGCTACCTGAATTTGATTATAGCCACTAAAACCATCCAAAAATGAAAAGTACTTTTTACCTGCTAATGTGTCTAATACTTGATCGATAAAAGGCAAAGGAAAGTGATCCTTCAAAGTTGCTTTGTTCAATTCCCTGTAATCAATGCATACCCTCCATTTGCCATTATTTTTAGGTACTATAACCAAAGGAGAAACCCATCGGCTATCTGAAATTGGATAAATGAAGTTTACATTGAGAAGTTTTTGGAGCTCTTCTTTCACTATCTCTCTAAGATTTGGATTCATCCTTCTTTGAGATTGTCTGATTGGTCTACTGTTTTCCTCAATATAGATATGATGGATGCAAGTCTTAGGATCAATACCTTTCATGTCAGTATACTCCCATGCAAATGCAGTAGAATGTGTTTGCAAGATTTTGGTTAGTTCTTCTTGTTGTGACTTTTCCAAATGTTTGTTGATATTCAATGTTTTTCCTGGAAAAATCTCAATAGTAGAACTACCAAAATATTCCATAGAGTAAAGAGACATTTGTCTTGATGATAAATATTCTATGTCAGATTCCAACTGAAATTGTGTGGGGTCATATTCTGAAGATGTCTCAAAATTTTCTAATGTGTTCATAATTTGACTATCCTCACTGATTTCAGAAATGGTAAAGACAGGTTGTATAATGTCCTCATCATCGACCCATTCATTGTCTCCTACTTCTGTGATTGCTTTTGCTGGAGGATAGAAATTGAATTTCTTTGTCGAATTACCATTAGAAATGTACATGTCCCCAAATCTACAACTAATAAAAGCATCAACTGTGGCTAGCCAAGGTCTTCCTACGATAAGTGGATGCCCTCCTAGATTACTCTTGGGAGTCAAAATCATAAAATCTACTGGATATTCCCAAGAATCTAAGGAGACTGAAATATCTTCCAATACACCATCTGGTTTAATAATTGATCGATCTGCAAGTTGCAGTAAAGTAGGTGTAAAAAGAAGGTTAGGAAGTTTTAGTTGGTCCATAGTCTGTCTACTCATAATGTTGATAGCAGCCCCTAAGTCAATCAATGTGTTTGGAATTTCTATCCCATTTATATGTGTCTTGACAATTGGACTTCCTGGATCTACATACTTCTGCATGGTAATTTTTCCCATCATAATATATGCAATCTTTCCTACCAGGTGGATTCTTCTTGTGTCTTTTAGTTTCCTTCCTGGTCTTTTGAAACTCAACTCCTTTATGGTTTTTGCTAGAATAGGAATCTCTCGAATGGATTGTAGCAAGGGAATCTTGATACAAACATTCTTCAATTCATCTAGAAAGTCATAGTTAGGCAACAAGATTTGTTTTTCCACCCCCTTGTCAATTTGTAGTCTTTCAGGAAAAGGAGGTGTAGATAAAGATGCAGGTTGCTCAACTATAGGAGTTGTAGGTGTTGACTTTTCTTTTTCTTTTTGAATGTTTGAATTTTGAAGAGATTCTTCCTCAGAACCCTTATTGACTTGAAGAGAGTCCTCCTCAGAGGTATCTTGCTCTTGAATATTTATAGAAGGTTTTTCTAAAACTCTACCAGATCTGAGTTGTACATCGTTGAGAGGAACAATCATATAGGTAGGAAATTGTTGTCCTTCTACCATGTAAGTATTCTGAGGATTCTTATTATTAGGATTTGGCAATGGCTGAGCTGGAAGTTGACTTGTATTTTGTTGGTATGGGAGCATGAGTTGAGGATTTGGATTTTGTTGAGAAGGTTGTTGTTGTGGAAATGGCAATGAAAGTTGTGGATTTGAATTTGGAAGTTGTGGAGATTGTTGATTTTGAAAAGATGGAGGATATTGATAAAATTGAGAAAATCTCCCATAAGGATTTTGCATCCCTTGTACCCATGGTTGATATGGATTCTGATGTTGGGGCCAAGGTTGTTGCCAAGGATTCCAACTTGGTTGGGTTTGAAAATTCATAGGGTTGTTAAACCCTTGAGTTTGTTGTCCTTGCCAAGGTCTCCTTGCAACAAAACAGAGAGATTCTACTGAATTTGGGTCTTCTTGAAAGACAGCTTTGAGTCCAGGAATTGAAGGAAAATCCTTGATCTCATGATTCTACGAGAAAATTATACATGTTTCTACAACTTTTTCATCCAAGGGACATTACCTTAAAGCATGTTTCTTCCTACATTTCGGACAAAAGATGGCTAGAGCATCTGTTTCTGCTTTCTGCTTGTTTTGGATTTTAAGGGTGTCTAGTTGTTCACTAAGGCTCCCTAAGATATCAGTTTTGAACTCATCAAGAATATTACCAATCTCTGCCCTACTTACTGATCCAGTTGCAGATTTGTTAGCCCTAATAAGAGAAGGATCCCTAGGCCCTTTTCTGTTTTAGATTTTCCTCTTGAGAGATGGACACATAGTTCTGTTATGTCACGAAGTGGGAGTTGAGAAATATCTCCTTTCCCCATCATGTTTAAAATATCTATCCATTCGTCTCTAATGGCTTTTAATATGAGGGCTTTCAAGGTTTCATCATCTAAATTGCTCATCTTTGCTCTTTTCAAGTTGTATTGAAATCTTTCAAGTAAATCTTCCAAGTTTTCATCTTCTTTTTGCATCATTTTGAATACCTCATCCTTGTGATTGGTGGGCATACAATAGTCCAAGTATCTATCCAAAAATGTTTGTTTCATATCATTCCAAGTCCTAATATATTGAGTGGCTAATCCCATGAACCATTTCAAAGCAGATCCCTTCAATGTTGAAGGAAACAGTTTGAGTTTTTGAGAGTCTTCCATATAGTCATAGATTCGGCACATGACTTCAAACTCAAACAGAAATGTTTCAGGATCCTCACTTCGCAATCCATAAAATTTAGGGAGAACAGATGGTGAGATATTTTTCATCGTTGTATGAGTTTCCTCATCAACTATAGGGAATCCAAACAAGTTGTCTCCTTCCCTATTTCCTCCATTATTTCCTTCACCATTGTTGTCTCCATTGTTTCCTCCTCTTCTACCTCTTCCTCTACCTCCATCTATTACTTCCTCTGCCATGATAGTCTCTTTAGAGTCCTTAAATTCCTCTAGTTCTTCTATCAAGGGAGGATGAGAGAGAGTCTCTTTGTTTTCTAAATGAGATTTAGTAGATGGTATAGGAGAATCCTCTAATTCAGCTGCTCCTTGAATTCCAAAAATCTTAAGGCTAGGGGTAGATGGTGGTGAATCTGGTCTATGCCTTGAAGAAGATGGAGTTGTGAAAATCGAACTCTTGGCTTTAGCTATAAACCTTCCCCTAGAATCTCTTGCTCTATGCATGTCATTTTTTATTTTTAAAAAAAAAGTTGGGCTAATAATTCTCTTTCTGATCTTCCAGATCACACTAAGTGCAAGAAGAGAGCATACTTAAGAAATTACTAAACCAATAACTCTCTTTTCTGATCCTCCAGATCACACTAGGTGCAAGAGGAGAGCATACTTCAAGAAGTTATCAAGTTTTCCCTTCTTTTATGATTTTATTTTTTTTTTTTTTTTTAAGAAATTGGCTACCTAGTTACACTTCCCCGGCAACGGCGCCAAAATGTTTGGTCAATTTAGTGTGTCCTAAATTGCTACATTTAATTTTTCAATCCGGGATTCGTAAGCTGATGAAGTGCGGCACACTATATGTGCAAGATAACCTATTTCTTAACTTTTTGTCGTTTTTGGTTTTCTAAGATGAAATGGAAATTATAAAATGAAAACAAGTATGGTTATGTTTGTTCAAGGAAATGATATCCTCTATAATGATTTACCAACTTGAAACTTAAAAAGGAATTTGAAAATTACAATGACAAAACTTGAAAGGAAATGAAAAGATGTTGTTGAAATGAAAAAAGATGCTGCTAGTCTAATGAATCAAAACAGTGAACTAGTGAGCATGAAACCAAACTATTCTTGCTGCTGTCTAAACACAAAATAAATTATGCTGAAAGAAATCCAAAAGTTGCAATAAAGTAAATCTAAATCAATTTACATAAACTTGTCTTCTGATCCCTCATCATTAGTCCAGCTATGATTTTCGGAAGTAACCATAAACAACTTGAGTAACTGATATCTAACTTGCAGAAAGTAAACTAATATCAAAACATACATTCATAATTCAATCCCTCACCATCAGTCCAGCTGTGGCTTTCGGAGGTAACTGAAGATGTCATGCACAATTTAATATTTCTAACTTGCAGAAAGGAAAATAATACCAAACTACACATTTCATAATACAATCCCTCACCATCAGTCCAGCTGTGGCTTTCGGAGGCAACTGAAGATGTTATGAGCAGTTTAATATATCTAAATTTGCAGAAAGGAAACTAATACCAAACTACACATTTCATAATAAAATCCCTCACCATCAGTCCAGCTGTGGCTTTCATAGGCAACTGAAGATGTTATGAGCAGTTTAATATATCTAAATTTAACTACTGAAGCAAAATGAGCAAAACTGAATTAAACAAAGCAGTACTGAAATTAAACAGAAACTAAGAAAAGCAAATTAACAACATAACAATGTTAATTCCATGTCATTAGTCAAAAATTTATGCAAATGCTTGGGCTGCCTATCTATAACCTGAAACAAGAACACTGATCAGTGATTAATAACATAAAACATGAAAGACAGAAGTGAAATGGAAAGCATGAAAGTTTATAAACAGAAATGAAACATATATACCATGAGAGATGCAATGTATAAACATGTGAATGGATTATGGTACAATGAGCTTTAAAGAAATAAAATAAGAACTATACAATAATGCACAGAACCTTGGCAAGTGCAGGGGCCCTCTACACCAGCCTTGGCAATAATCTTCAAGTACGAATTACGTTTGGAAATAGTCTTCTTATATTAAAATGCAGTCATAACAGAAAGGTGGTATTACAGCACAAAGGCAGCGTAATTACATTACAGAGCAGACTAATAAAAGATAACAGAGACTAATCGAGACTAACTCCATATGCGTATGCAAACGCGTTATATATAAAAAAATAAATATAACTGTCTCCTAAAGTTTATGCTGGTGGAGAACACGTAGACCATTGCGTCCACGGATCTAGGATCATGGCTGTATTGCAAAGTAAATCTATGAGGAGTGGATGTTTGAATTCGGCTATGGAGCCATGTACAGATGTCGACTTGTCCTCCGCAACTCAGAAACGGCCATATGAACCTTCACGTGACACGAAACAGAGTCCTGTCACCGTGAGACTCTATGGTTGACTTCCATTTGGACGCCTTTGACCGCAGCTTCTTTAGATGAGTTTGCTCGAGCCAATAGGACACGAACCATGTCCACATCATTTCTGACTTGCCCATGTGGCTCGTTTTTCCTATAGACACCTGTAACATAGAGTTTCACAAAATGGCTGTGGAAAGTTGCAGCAGCTGCGGAAAGTGGCAAGATTCCGCAGCTAAATGAACAAAATATAAATCAAACAGCAGACACAAAAATATAGTTAAAAACCATATTAGATGCTCTTTTGCAATTAATATACAATGATATTGACAACTTGGGAGGTTCAGGTGAGTGAAAAAGGTATAGAAAAGTGTATGGAAAAGATGCAGATTTGAGACTCAACAGTCCATCTTCTCTGATAAATAAGAGCAAGCATAGAGTTAGGATTTACTGTATATCAGTACCCTTCTCTAACTGATAATCTTTATCTAAATGTTTTATTCCAATTTGTGCTATTTAGGAATGATTTAATTCAGTTTAAGCAGTTGGGAATGCTGGTGTTCCCTCGTCCTACTGTCTTAGCTAATTTTTATTCTTGAAAGTTATTTTCAGTTTATGTTAAGTAGAGATGAACTAAGGAAGATATGGTGAGCCCTGGTCCTAGTTTTATCCCCAAAGACTATATGAAATTTTCCCTAAGAGAGTGTTGAAAGCTAGCTAGTTTCGAAGTACTTACCAGGTCTTAGACCATTCTTCGTTATCATTTGTGTTTCTCTTCTGTTTAATTGTTTTTCTATTGAAAGTATATCAAAGGTTGGCTAGTTTCGAAGTACTTACTAGATCCTAGTTTAATTTTATGTTTTTCTTAAGTGTATGTCAAAAGCTGGCTAGTTTCAAAGTACTTACCAGATCTTGGGCTGCTCTTTTTTCTTCATTTGTTTAATTCCCCTTCTTGTTGTATCATTTCATTCCATAAATCAACTTTAAAGAGATCCTTAGACATAGATGACTTTCCCCATGGACCACTCTTGAACGTGGTTGTTTCAATTAAAACCTTATTATGACTCCATAGCCCAATGGACTAAAACCATCAAAACATCCATCTTTTTGGCCAAAGCTTGTAATATTTTCTTGCAACTTCACACCTTTGAAACTATTTCCATTTAGGAATTTCCACTCAAATAATAATCATGCTGAACCATCCAAAACAAACAAAAACCCTCAGCCTTCATAACTAGCCTAATATCATTACCCAAAACCTTAAAGATAAATCCATCTTTACACTTATTGGAGAGATCCCTCTCCAGATTCAGGAGGGCTAGATCCTAGAATCCCAAAGTGGTTGAAACGGTGTTCTCCCTGCTGTCAGAATTTTCCAATCTTGCTGATTACAGGGAACTAACATTTTTGGTGACTCTGCTAAGGAAAATCTAAGTTGTTTTCATTTTGAGATAATCATTGGATAAAAAGAAACCCCTATTTCAAGCACAATTGGTATATTAACCAGTTGAGCCACCAACAACTAACATTTCTGGCGACTCCGCTGGGGATATTCTTGAGTTGTTTTGTTGTTGAATACTTTAAATACCTCAGAAACCCCTACTTCAAGCACAATTGGTATATTAACTAGTTGAGCCACCAGCAACTAACATTTCTGGCAACTCCACCCGGGACTTTGTGAGTGTTTTTCATCATAAATACTTCTAAGACCTCAGAAATCATAATTTCAAGAACATTGCGCAGTGAGTAAAATCAACATTTTCAGGCACTACCAAGTGATGGTAATAATGATGAAACTTGTTTGAATCAGTGAAAAACTAGGAAAACCCTAGGATTCTCATAAGAGTTTATCTAACCTTGAAAAATCAACTAGCTTAGCCATAAGAGTAGACTGTCTTTGTCTCACAACCATAGCTAAGTTTTGATACAGATTTAGGACACTCTTAGAAACCACACAACTAAAAAATAACTTAGAAAACCCAAAAATATTTCAGATTGGAATTCAATGAACATGGTGGTGGACCATAACACCTTTTACCTCCAGAAGAGCTAAAAAATTCCACTTGGTGACTCCACAATCCTCAAAAGACCTTAAGACTCCACTGGGAAGAACCTTCATCATCATAATATCATTCAAATTCAGTTAGAGGACTGTAGGATTTAAATTTTTGAAATAGATTAGTTAACCTCTTGAAGGCTGTCATATTTGGTTGAAATTTTCTTGTTTAGTTGGGTCTAAAAAAACATCATAGTGGCTCCCAGAAAGATTCATAATAGAGCCTATCCTGACCCTAACCCACCTGAGATAGTTGATAATGAGAAAGTATCCTTAGGAAGTCTCCTAAGATAAATTTTTCAAATATTTTCAGATCTCCCTTGAGAGCTAATTCAGTTCATGAAAATCTTGCAGCTCTACAAAAATCACAAGCAGATCTGATAAATCCATTTAGAATTAGGTCTCTTGGTGATTTATATTAGCTAGATTCTGAGTCTTCACTTTCATCTTCTGAAACAAGTGAACATCCTGGTAGTAGAGAAACAACACCACCTGATTCACATTTCCTTTCCAATTTAGGTGTCTCTCATCCAAGATCAGCTCAGCAATCTATCCCTGGTCCATCCACATCTCTTCACCTTACATCCACTGTCCAAACCACTCCACTTCAACCCACTTTACATTTTGTTAATCCACCTCCACCACATATCATGGCAGCATGGTATGCTCCCTTAGTCCTTCCTTTACCATTAGTCAATCTTCCACAGGACTATCAGTCAAAAATTCCATTATATGATGCTAGTAATGCTACAACTGCTTCTCAACATGTGAATAAGATGAATGATTACTTTGACAGAAATGAAATTGATGATGATTTTGTCAAGCTTAGATTATTTGCTCAGATTTTTGGGGGAGAAGTATGAAAATGGTTTAAAGGCTTAACCCCCCATAGTATCAATGATCTCCAAGCCTACCATCAGACATTCTTAAACAAATGGGAAGTGAAGAAGAACCCTCTCCAAGTCCTTTTTGATTACAAGAACCTCCATAGAAACACCGGGGAAAGTGTGCAAGCTTACTGCACTAGATTTAATAGTGTGTATAATGCACTTTCCCCAGATCTAAAACCTCCACAAGGCTCAGCTCTAAACAAGTTTCTTGAGGGGTTTGAACTAGATATGGCCTATCAGCTGAGAGAGAGATATCCTGAAAAACTTGAAGATATGAAAAAAGGAGCTCTTGCTCTGGAAGTTAACTTAATGGAGAAGAGAGAAAGAATGAAAAATGAGAAGAGAGTGTCCTTCAGAGAGGAATCTACCCCTTCTACTTCTAGCTCAAAGATGGAAAAAATGATGGAAGAGATGATAAGAAAAGTGAGCATTCTTGAGAGAGCACAAGCAAGTCAAAACCAAACTGCTTCTCAAAACAGAAACCAGAACTAGAATCAGAATTTCAGAAGGAACCAACCTCCAAACATACCTAGGGAAGATGATCAATAGATCACTCCTCCATTTCATCAAAAATATGTAAGTGAGGTTGAGGAAACAAATGAAATAACAGAGGAAGATGATATCAACATGCTGGGAGTAGATAATGATGAATTTGAGATTCATTATGATAGAAAACAAGGTCTGTACACACCTTATGATGAAAATTTTTATTATCAAGATATGGATAATGTCATCATAGAATCTCAAAGAGAATATGACCTTAGAAGTAAAACCAGTCAAAAAACTCCCAACACTAAAACCTCTAACAAATATTCAAAAAACAACTCTGTAAAAAAGCCTAAAGTTGTCAAACAGAACAACAAAACAGTAGCTGTGAATTTTGATAAAGATAAAGAGAAAGGCACTCAAAACACTACAAAACAGAGTGCAGACCTTAGCAGTACTGACACTTCAGCTAGTACTCCTGTTAAAACCAATTTGTCAAATGTAAATAGAACAAATTAGCAAGATGATGTTGCTGATAGACTGGTAGCTAATAAGGCTGAGACAAGTACTTCAAAGAATCAAACACCTTTAAGCTTGGAACAAGAAATTTCCAAAATAAAAATCTCTGTTCCCTTGACTGAGTTAGTTGCCCAGAATTATAGAAATTATATAACTGATATGTTATACATCCGAGATTCTCCTGATCACACACTATTTGACTTCATGCACAATACAAAATCTCTTCTACCATTGATCATTAATTTCGGAAATAAAATCAATTGCATGCACACATTAAAACCATAAAAATTCACACATATGAACACAGTAATTTATGGGAAAACTTAAAGCTAAAAAACCCCAAATATTTGTATATTATATGTCATAGACATCATGTAACAATCATCATACAAATCTCCTCACAAGATCTCAGTACAATCTCCAATTGCTACACACTAATAAGGTCTGATCTAGCAAATCTCATGCTCCAATCTTTGCCACCTGCTAGCATGCCTCTACTGCGCAATCTCTGCTGAAGAATGGCTCTGAATGAACTCGAATTGGTCCAGAATTGCTCACGCAATCCTCATTTGCATCTCCAACCACTGTGTGTTGCAAATCATGCAACGCCATCGTCACAATTGATAGTCACACTGCTCTTTCACCTACCTCTTCACTGGTCTCCATTGAAACTGTCCATGCACTATAGTTAACTGATGTATTCTTTAGTTGATTAATGAGTTAATAATTAGTGAATTAATTAATAATTAATTCACACCACTCTCACTAGTGTATCAATCAGCTAGACTAGATACAACTAGCTGAACTATGTTTAACTCAGTTAAACTGAACACAACTCCATCAACTAGCTCAATAACTCCACCAAACTCTGTCACATGATTTCTAACTGAGGTATCCATGAAATAGCTCCACTTAACCATCGCGAATAGCGTAATTCCTTTTGTCAGCTCCTGTGCCACATCTGTGCACTTAACTGATGTGCTCCAAGAGAATAAGATAATGTTTATAGTCCAAATATTATTAAGAGCTAATAATATTCGACATATCTATTTTTAGACTGGCAGTTTAAAAATAGACTTCGCCCAATATGTCTAAAAATAGAAGTCCATCTGTTTTTCCAACTTGACCAACCATCCACAAATAGCATCCTGCAACTCATAGAATATGATCGACATGTCTAAAAATAGACTGTCTAAAAATAGACTTTGCGCCAAAAATAGCCTACGGGCCCACTTAGTGAAGGCGACTCTTTTCACTAAGCTCATCATCTTGTTGCAATCTCAGCACTCCCTCTCAACAAGATAGGGATTATCTGCCACCCCGATCCTGCCCCTGTGGTATTCAAATTTTCTCCTGGTGAGAGCCTTCGTCAAGATATCAGCAGCCTGATCCTCCGTGGGAATGTAAGAAAGTAACATGATCTTCCGCTGCACACAATCTCTGATATGATGATACCGGATGTCAATTTTTTTAGATCTGTTGTAGTTCCTAGAGACGGTCTAGAGTTTCCATAGACAAGTGCCTAGGACATCTTATATAGCAGAGAGTCAAGACCATGTAATAAGGATAATCTCAGCAGAATTAGGCTCTCATACTATTTCTTTGCAGATGGAAAAGTTAGATTTAAATGGTACCAAATACTTCAGAAGCTCAACGCTGAATGAACAGTAATGAATGGACAAGATGTTAAGCTCCAATGTAAATGCATAAGACAATTCCAAGACAGTTCGCTGTAATAAGGGTTGAACTCTCAATACTTCACAGAGAATGAGGATTGAAGGACGTCTATTGAACACGTAGAATAAAGAGGATATTTAACTGTTATAAAACGATATTTAGAAACATGTGCTAACATGTAGTGGGCTTAAACAACCAAGAATCCACACACGATAACATAATTTGTAAATAACACCTCATAGCAGTCAATATAGTAGAAAAGCGGATGAATCGAAAACGGGACATCATATTACACCTGAGCCATATTTAAAGTGTCAAGAAGCCTATGATGTAAGTATCAACGAGAATAAATTTATATAAGAAGCAACAGAATACTCGCATTCCAGAATGTAATACCAGATATATGGATGTAAGCGAAATGAATAACTACACCACTACTCACAAGAAAGAGTTACACACTGTGAAGAACTAAAACCAGAATCCTTATCGAAGACAAAACTCCTTTTCATTGAGGCCCTACGGGCTCTTTGCATTCATATCAGAACTTTCACAAAATTTACAAATAAGAAGCTCTTACACATTCAATTCTTCAAAACGTTTGGAACCTTTATTTCTCCTTTGATTTACCTCATATAGGCTTCCCTTCATCTCAGTGAGAAGATATTTTTGGGAAAATATCTTCTTCGCATGAAAATTTTTTGTTAAATGTCACTTTCATAACAACAAAATTCATGATGGGGAATCAAGCCTCCCATCATGTGCAAACAGGCTCTCTGCCGTTTTCAAAAACAGAAATTTAAACAGCTGTTCAGTGAAAAAGTAAAATGCAAGAGTGGGGAAAACAACCCACTCGAAACTTTAAAAGAAATAAACTGAGTAAAAGTAAAATAGGCCGTTAAGGCCACATCATGAGTTGACAGGAAAAATCACAGGCGAGGCTGAGTGGAAGCCGTTGCTGATTCAGGCGGAGGCATGTTTGCGGATGAACTGGCATGTTGACTCATAAACTGCGCCAGTCTCTGCTGACTCTCCACAGTTGGCTTGGGCATCGCTAAGAACCCCTCCACCTCGATGAAGGCTTCGATGAGAGCGTGAAAACCTGCCCCGGTAGGGAGCTTGTGCCTGATCATGTAAAGGAGATTAAACTCCTTTTGGAGGACCGTAACAATTGTGTCAGCTTTGAGTTGAGCCGCTTTTCCCATCTGGAGGTCAGTCCGATCTTTTTCTGTTTGCAAGTGTGTTGTATATTGGTCCAGGGGCAAGAGCACGGCAGGGGCGGCTGGGTCCCAGCAGGAAGGGAGTCCAGCTGTGATGATTCCATTCCATACCTCGTCGAACCATCTGACGCTGTTGACCACTTGTTGAAGGGCTCGAGAGGCTGCTACTCGGGCCTTCTTTTTATCGATGATCTTATGACATTCGATGGCCTCTGTGAATCGGCTGGAGATACCATGTTTCTCCAAGTCGTTTGACCTCAACTTGTAAAGAAATGAAATGTACTCCCTAGCATGTTGAGCTCTGTTAGGCAGATCAACCCCTGCCTCCTGCAACTTTCTACTGAGATAGGGAATAGCAGACTTGTGCTCCCCTACCGTTGTCGAAAACTCCCATTGCTCGGTTACCGCTGTGATTATATCTGACCAGATTATGCTTCTGGCTTCGAGAAGGGTGAGGTTCCCCTTTGCTCGACTTCTCATGTCAGCAATGGTTTTCTGCTGCTCTGCCGTGACCTTCTTCTCTTGCTCAACTTCCTTCTGTAGCCCCTCGACTGTTCTGGCATTTTCGGCCAGGGAGTTCTCCAATTGTGCGATCTTTTGTCTGTCCATAGATGCTTGCTTTTCCAGTACTTCAATCTCAGCTCTGGCTGCAGACAGTTGTGCTGGAAATGAGCTGACTCCACTTGACGCTTCAGCTGACTGACAACTATGTGAATCCCACCTGGCCTGTAGCTCTGTTGCTTTGTTCTGTAGCTCGCTGATATTTTCGGCCATCTTTTCTTTCTCTTCCCTCTCCTTGGATAACCTGGCAGATAGCTCTGCTTTCTCCTCCTCCGCCTGTACCAATTCAGCTGTTTGAACATGATGCGAGGCCGGTATACGAGCCTGTCTTTTTGCGGATGCAACTTCCTTCTGCAACTGATTTATGAGTGCTGCCTGCGCCCTTGTTCCCCCATCATCTAGGTTCTTGATCTGGTCCTCGAGAACATGCACCTGGTGTGCTCTGGCACGGCAGGAAACTTGTTTAGCTACTAAGGATGCCCTCATCTGGTCATGTTTCTATTCTAACTTTCTTAGTGCGAGGGTGAGCTGCATTAGTTTATCCTTCATCATGTCGCAAACCGTTTAGAACAGGTCGCACATGTCATTGGCCGGTACCTTCTGCATGTCAATGGAAAATTCAAGCACCTTATAGCTAGGAACATAAGAATGGGGTTCCAGGATGGCCTCTTCCATATACAATACCAAGCTTTCAGTGTCTGCGTTGATAGAGGCGGAGAGCCTGGTATGATATTTTTCCACATACCCCCCTAATTCAGCCTTGTTGTTTCGGGGAATATCACCCTAGAGGTTCATTGGGTTGCAACCTCCATAGAGCAGGGGCATGCTACTTAACAGAGACTCACACAACCATGCATGTTCAGAAAAACTAAATAGAGTAGAATGAGAAAGTTACCCGTACGTCCTACGGTTGAAGAAGATCCCGCAGGGTTCAAACCCCTAGCAACCGTCCTTCCTTCTTAACCTGAAAGACAAGAAGAAACAAGCACAAAGGACTGGTTGTACAGCATATATCTACTCTAAATTTTAGTGAGATTCATATAAAACATTAAATAAATCATAATGAATGCTTGTATAACAAATACTCTCATACATATAAGCATACACTAACACGTTTATTTCGGGAACAGCATGATACTTTTGTATTATAAATAGCATGTACAAAAGTAACGAGTGGAGAGATCACCTGATCCTTCCACGGCCTTCGCAGACCGTCGTCCGGATCCGTCCAGCCCTTGCCTCGCTAAGACTCCTTCCAAACTGGTACATACGAGATGACATATAGGGAGATGTGCATCTCAAAGAAACAAGGGTTTCCTATAATGAACTGGGAAAGTGCAGGAGGCACGGGGAATCAGACTTGGATAGGGAATACCAACAGAGTATAATATCAATAATTCTCTCTCTCCCTTAGGCCATGCACATGAGGGGTTTTTATAATCCTTCCAAGTAGTTTCAGCAGTTGGAAACAATTGGCCACGTGCTGGGGTGGTTGAACTACCTGAGTAACCATCGACCCAGCCCGAAAATAGGGAATAATTATATATTTTTTAATCATTTTAATGGCATACGCGGAAAATTCTAGCTGGACTCGCGTATACACGCGGAAAATCACGGGCATAGTCGCGTATGGGGATTTTTACACTGTTTTTAAGTGAATTTGTCCAAGTCTGTAGGAATGGGTGCCCAAAAACCATCAAAGCAATCATGAATCATGTGAAGGTGAGAAATGATGCTATAACAGATGCCCCTTAATATATGAGGTCAGAAGGGGTACATGATGGCCGAAATGTATTATGCACATAGAAATAACTTTGCAAGGTCAAGAGAGGACTTCACCAGATTTCAGCCTGCCAAAAACCAATGAAAGAAAACAGAGAGTCAACTCATGCTGAGGCGGGCATACCCATGCTCAGTCAAAAATACATCAGATAGAAAGTACTGAAAGTACACAATGAATCATCTGAGCATGGCCCGGAAATATAAGTCTGAATCAATGTCCAAGTATCACATATAGAAAGCTGATCAAAGATGGTGCAACTGGATGTCTGATCAAATAAGTAACTGAATCTCCAAATACTGGATCATAAGAGGTGGATCAAACGGTACAATCACGCAACTCGGGAGCCAACATATAGGATGCTGCTGTACTGAAATACAACATATAAGGGTGGATGACATCACTGGTAGAAACTGAAAGGACTGTCAAAAGTGAACCGAAGAATGCTGATGCAACCCAAGGTCTTCACCGATCACTATGGCACAATTATACACTATGGGAATAAATGAGCTGAAGTCGACCATGTGAGAAATCGTTGGATTACCGGGCAATGATGTATCCCATTAACCAACACGAGACAACCCACCAATAATGATAATGAGTGTCAAGGTGCCCCAGTACAATCTAACAAGTGCGAATGAATGAGTTGAAGTCGAACACTTGAAAGAATCTACCAATCAGGAGGCAATGATGAATCCCCACTGTCGATAGCGAAGAGTCTGCCACTGGTGACTGCAAACCCTAAGGTACTGACAAAAAGACTCTAGACCTTATTCCCAGAGCAATGAGTCGGATTCGATGGGAAAAGATCTGCTGGAAGGAAGGCATTAAGGCATCCCACATCAGTCCAGCGCGAGTGTAACCCGCAGGCCAAGATTTGGAAGGAATCAGACGAAGTAGAGTGATGGAACCAAAACCGAAGTACGTTTCCGACATGCACAAGATGAAGCTAGCGCACGGAAGAAACCCTCTGAACCAACCAATAATGAAAGCGGACACAGAGGTGAGAAATTCACCGATAGGGTCAAATGGAAATCAAGGTACTGCACGAATCCCAAGTGTGATAATGTGTGCTGACGTCGAACACAGGGGAAACCACTTAGTCAAAGACCCATGATGATGATCAAATGCTGAGCACGAGGTCACCTATCAATAATGGAAATAGGCCCAAGGTGCGGCTCTAGGCTTGCTCTCAGAGCAATGTGTCGTAGTCGATAAGAGACAAACCCGCCGGCAAGAAGTCAATGGGGACCTTCTCAAACCAGCACGAGCGGAAGATCAAAACATCTGATGTGATAGAACATGATACTGACAAGACCAGGAAGGCCGACTGAATAATGAGTCAAGAGACACCGCAGAATGGCCGACTCAGGCTAGACTTCCCTTGAACAAAAGCACGACTTGTGATGACCATGGCAGTAAAAAGTGACACTGTATAAGTCTGTCATGCAGGAGGCAGAACACACTCTCCATATGATTGGAAGAGATAACCAACCGGGGGAGAACTGACAAGTGAAACATGGTAAAGGCTGAACCTAGGTCAAAACTAAAACCATCCCAAATGAAGGAATTATATATAAGTATATGTGCTTTGTTCAAGGGCGACAAACTGACTCTGTACTGCCATCAAAATAATGAAGATACATCCCGTTCCCGCTCTTTTTGTTATATTTGATTTTTTTGTCTTTTTCATATAATAAGCCTGAAAAAGAATAAAAGAATGCTATGGTACACTGGATAGAACGAGTATCAAGAAAGCAAATGCACTAGTTCCTGGGATTGGAACAATCCTATGCTCAATGCAAGGTGGCGAAAACTGGTCAGTGATACTCAGAGGAACGTTCCATCCATGGGTACAAAGGTGTCAAGTCGTGATATCTAAGTGCATGCAATGGTTAACTTGTACAGAAAGTCAAGGTCAAAATTTGGCTTAAACATCGAGTCCAAATGAAGCCGGCTAAAGGCCAGGATAAACAAGTAGCCAATATGCAATGCAGTAATACAACTTAACGACACCAGGGAGCCTCTAAGGTAAAAGCCAGAAAAAATGATAGTGATGAAGAAGAAGAATGAAGCTTCAACACATAAGACATGGCAGGACTAAAGAGGACTCCCGAGCCTACATAAAACGCAGCATGGGCAACAAGTGATAGTGAGGAACTAACTAGGAAGCCCATGTAAAGGAAGGCTCTACCATCAAGTCATGATTAAATAATCGGCGAGTGAAATGGGTGTAATACTCATGACCTGATGGGATCGACCCTAAGGCAAGTGATCAGTATGGAGGCTAGAATGCAAGATGCAATGGAAAGTGATTTCCCTAACCTATATGCCAGTGAAGATCATATACCTGCCGTGAAGAGTCGGAAATCATGGATCAAAAACCGGGAAAAATCTCAAAATCGTCAAAATGTACCTGAAAACATACCAAACTGGGCACTTCCAAGCAATCGAGTTATGCAGCTTAAGATAGATAAAAAAAAAAAGCATAAGGAAATTTTGCGAAAATTTTCAATTTTGTAGCCATAAATAGAAAAATTACCTCTCATTTGGTTCATTATTGCATAGCTGATTTGGAAAAAGTGCTCTGGAGCAAAAAAATTCTTTCGTCAAATCAGGAACAACCGACCGTCGGAACTCAGCGAAACTTCAGGTAGGCTCCTTAATCATCCTGTTTATTCATTTTGTCCGTTTGGAAATTAAAATTAAGTGATTTTTAGCTTTAAAACCCTTGCTAAAATATGCGGACCTGCGCATACGCGGGTTCATTGAAGGAAACTCGCGTATACACGCGACTGTGCAAAAGAAAAACCGCGTATGCGCAGGTCCGAAACTTAAAAAGCATGGATAATGCATAATTTGATGAAATTTCTCAGGATGGCCATCTCATGGAGGGAACGTGAGCATAGCACAATAGACCAAGAGGTCATGCAAGATCATGCAGCGCAAAATGTCCTCCGAAATTACGGATTGTTCAAATTCTTTAAAATGCCAAATATGAAAAGCAATGTGCGGTTGCTAGAAATGCTCGTAAATTACTGGGAACCAGATCAGGATTGCTTCATAATTGATCAGATGCCACTACGCATTGAAGTGGAAGACATATATTTCATTACTGGACTCTCTCGGAGGGGAGAACCAGTAGACTTGCACGGGAAGCCCCTGGGAGGGTTAACCGTGGAAGACTATGTCCACGTATATTGCGTAGATGGTTCCAAAAAGGTTGGAACCCAGATTGCAATTAAAGATATCAGGGATTTGCACATGAAAATCCTCCTTTTCACCATCAACAGAGTGGCAGGATCTGCCTCACTACATCAGGCATCTAGGACGCAAATGAGCATAGCTGTAGAGTGTCTGACTCATGTGTATGATTGGTGCACAGCCCTTCTACTGAACATGAAACAACAGCTGACCTCCATTTGCCAAGCAAAGACTAAACACTTTGGCTATGGGACCATTTTGACAACATTCTTCTTTGAGAGGATTCCAGCTTTGAGACCCAGAGTCATCTCTACTATCAGTAGCCCGCGGGACCCAAGAATTGCCCATTGGGCAGACATGATGAAGAGACTGGGGGGTAGTGAGGTACCCCGGACCACATGGGACGATGAGTTCTTCCTGTGGTGGGGAGAACAGATCATCGCAGTGGACGACTATCCCTATGCTGGAATGGATTTTCGTGGAGATCCAGATCTAGTTCTTCCGCCTGGCACAGCATGGGGAGCAGTCGGTAAGTTTTGCAAAAAATTTTGACTTATATAATTTTTTTTGGATTTTTTCAAATATGAATGAAAAAACATGTTTTTGATTGGACTCATAATGACTGATAATTTAAAATGATCATGTTTCATATGTTGGACCAGTGCGACCTGAGGGTCTCCCACGCCATAAGCGTCGTAGGGGTGAGGCAGAGACAGTGGATTCCGACAGGACTCTCCAGGCCGTGCAGAGAAACTTGGAGGGATTAACCCGCCAAATCCCTATGGCTGCCGTGGAGGACTTGCCGGAAGCCATCCAGAGACGGGTGGTAGGAGTACCATGAGACTGGGTTAGATTATTCCGTCGTGTGGCCGCTGCAGTTACGTTCTATAGGAACACGACTTCTGGGCAGGGACCTCAGGAGTAGACAGATTTTATATATTAGATGACTGTATATTATTTTTGAGACTGAACATGATGGGGCATAAGCCCAAGTTTTGTACGAGATTATGGATCCAAATTTTGTAAAGTTTTTGACACTCCGATGATATATATACAGCGATATTTGATGTGATGTGATAAATGTATCAAATGTATGATGTTTTTGATAATTAAAAATTTATTGTATTGAATGATTAATATGCCAATCCAATGCTTGATTAGCTAATGAGTCAGCAAACCAATTGTCAGCTCGAGGAATATGAATGAATGTTAAAAATTGAAATGACCTTTGTAACAAACGTACCCTCAAGAACAATCGTAATAAAACTGGATCTCGTACCCGATAAGTGTTGTTCAACTGCGACACCACCAGCCGGGAGTCCAAGAAAACTACCAACGAATCAACACCCAAAGATATTGCCTCCGAGAGTAGATGAATGACTGCAGTGTATTCTGCTACGTTATTGGAAGCAGGACCAATGCAGACTCCTCTTGATACCAACAACTGACCGGAAGGATAATGAAGCACCCAAGCCGCGGAAGCTAAGTTCCGGGTGTGTCTACTAGCACCATCGGCGAAACCAAAATGACTCATGACATCCAAGACAACCTGCCAAAGCAGATCAAAAACATCACCACCTCATCAAAAATCGAAAATCAATCAGATATGTACAAAGCAAAAACTACTATATACAAAAGAAAAATGCCAGGCCAAAGCCTAGGCATAATACTTCTTCAAATAGAGCCCATTTCGGGGCTCCAACTTGTTCCCTTCGAAATCAACCAAGGTATAAGCTCCTTTCTTAAGGACTTTTTTAACGATATAGGGGCCATACCACATCGATTTAAACTTTCCTTCCCCCAAGGCATATTTTTCTTGGGCATAGACCAAAACAAGGTCGCCTTTCGAAAAGACCCTAGGCTTGACCGCCTTATCGTACTGAACTTTTACTCAGTTTTTATGTGCTTCATTCATCGTGGCGGCATCCCGACGCTGCTCATCGAGATGTTCCAGATGAAGAAGCCGTTCTGCCAGACTGGAAGTGTCAGGAAGAAGCTCAACAGCTAATTTGAGAGAAGGAATCTCGCATTCAATGGGAAATACGGATTCCACCCCGTGGACTAACTGAAACGGAGTAAAGCCAGTTGCAGTTTTCACTGACGTCCTGTATGCCCAAAGTGAAGGATATAGCATAATATGCCAGTTGGATCTATGTTTATCAATTGTCCGTTGAAGAATGGTCTTCAAGGATTTATTCACGGCTTCCACTTGCCCATTGGCCCGAGGATAATATGGAGATGAATGCTCCTGCCGGAAACCCAATTTGAGAGCCAACTCAGCCATCATACTATTCTGAAAGTGACTGCCATGGTCAGTGACAATCTCTCTAGGTATACCAAAATGAGCGATAACTTGGTTGAAAAGGAACAAAGCTGCAGTCTCACCATCGTTCCCAAAAGTAGGCATAGCTTCGACCCACTTCGTAAAGTAGTCTACTGCTACGATAATGTACTTGTGACCTTTTGCCGAAGGCGGGCTACAAGTAGTATAATCCATACCCCACTTTGTAAAGGGTCCGACAGTAACGACTGGAAAAAGCGGAGCTGGATGAGCGCGCATTTTTCGAGTATACACCTGACAAGGATGACACTTTTTGACCGATTCAATACAATCCTTGAAAATCGAGGGCCAAAAGTATCCAGCACGCAAAATATTTTGGGCTGTAGCAAGCCCAGATAAATGACCCCCACAAGCTCCACTGTGAGAATCATTGAGCACAGCCTCAGCTTCTTCGAAAGTTCAGCAGCGTCTTAGGATTGAATCAACCCCTCGACGGTACAAAGCATCACCAATAATTAGATAATTCTTGGCCAAGTGACGCAGTTTACGACGCTCATCTTTCGAAAAAGAAGAGGGAAAATTTGCAGTCTGAAGATACACAATGATATCCCCATACCAAGGATCCTATGGAGAGATCAGAAACAAGTGTTCGTCCGGAAAGGACTCATCATAGATCATCTCCTCTCCACAAGGCAACTCGGAGATCAATTCTGCAAAAACTAATGACTTCTTGGATTTGGCAGACATGAACTCGAGATCAAATTCTTGTAAAATCACAATCCATCTATTATATTTGCCCCCAATCACTCGCCTGCTGAGGACAAACTGAAATGGATTGGCAGCTGCCAAGACATAAGTTTTGCGAAGAATAATATAATGCCGGAGTCGCCGCACAGCATGAACTGCTGCTAAGGCTAATTTTTCTATCGGGGTGTATCGCAGTTCAGGTCCTACCAGTCCTCGACTAAGGTAGTAAATAACATGCTCAGCCAGAGCATCATCCTCTTGAACCAGAACCATACCAATGGTAGATTCTGCTGTAGCCAGATACAAAAGAAAATCTCTTCTATAATCGGGTGGACTCAGTAAAGGAGCAGAGGTCAATGCCTTTTTCAAGGCATCGAATGAGCGTTGAGCATAGTCGTCCCAAAGAAAAGGGACTCCTTTCTTCAACAGTCTCATATATCCCTTTGTAATCTCAGCATAGTTAACGATAAACCTCCGAAGAAAGTTAGACTTCCCTTGGAGACTTTGAAGTTGACGGATTGAAAACGGGGGAGGCAACCGAAGTATTGCCTCAACCTTGAAGGGATCTACCCTTATCCCTTCACTAGACACGATAAATCCCAACAGCCGACCGGATGTTACCGCGAAAACACACTTGTTCGGATTCAAACGAATTTTATAAAAACGACATCTTTCAAATATTTGTCGGAGGTGACCAGGATGATCCATCCTCTTTCGAGAATGAGCAGCTAGATCATCTAAGTATGCCTCGATAATATTCTTGATGTCGTGGAAGGCGTAAGACATGGCCCGCTGAAAGGTAGCCCCAACATTTTTAAGACCAAAAGGCATTTTCTTGTATGCAAACGTACCCCAGGGACAAATAAAATCAGTCTTATGTTGATCTTCAGGACGGATAGTAATTTTATTATATCTGGAAAAATCGTCCATGAAGGAGAAAATCTCGTTACCGGCACACTCGTCAATGATCTGATCGATGAATGGTGTGGGGTAATTGTCTTTAGGACATGCCTTATTTAGGTCTCTGAAATCGATGCACACTCGAATCGTTCCTTGCTTTTTATCAACGGGAACGGGGTTTGAAACCCATTCAGTCAGAGGAACTAGGAAAATGAATCCCGCCTTAAGCAGCTTTTCAACTTCAGCTTTGATAGCTGCTGCCTTCCTAGGATTAACCGGATGAAGTTTTTGCCTGACCGGCTTAGCGTTTACATACGTATTGATCTCATGCTGGATGATAGATGGGTCTATGCCAAGAATTTCCTCATAAGACCAAGCAAAAACATCCCTATACTCTTTGAAGAGCTCGGTATAGATTTGAACCTCTTCATGGGAACATTCAGCTCCAATGAAAACGTTCTCGATAATGTTGGGATTCCTGGAGATGTTCACCGGGATAGTAGGAGAGATCTCAGCCATGCTCCCTTCAGCATAAACCTGTGCTGGTGCTAAAGTGGTCTAAGACTCTGGTGAATGTTCAGAGGATCGAGGACTTGGAAAACTAGTTTCAACTTCGTTCAAGTCAGGTAGGAAGTAAGACCGATGATGCAAATCATCCCACGGTCTATCTATACCAGTCATGGCTTCCAGGATTGCCTCTTCAGATGGAAGAGTGGTATCAAGGCAATTCTGGGCCGAAGAAGAACTAATCGTCCAAGCCGGAGCCACATCACCATCCAACTCTTCCGGTGAAAGAGGAGCTGGAATAGATTTTGTAGTGTCAACAATAGACTGATATGCAATCTCAGCTGCAGAAATTGGAAATGCCATTCCACCCACTTGACCTTCCGCTAATGTGGCAGTAGGGGAAGGTAAGGTCCAAGGGTCCGAAAAATAATGAGTTCGAAAGAACTCTCTTTGAAGGGGAGCCTTGGAGGATGAAATAGCATTAATATGCACCGTAGGAGGAGGAAGATCGAAAGTACCCATCAGGGAAGAATACATTCCAACTCCTAGATTCTCGACAGGCGCCTTAGTATTATCCAACTTAGGAACAGATGAGTCAGAAGGTGCATTCAGGTCTACCTGAGGACAGTCCAGTTGATCCACTGTGACAATCCTCCCTTCGTGGGGGAAACATACAATTCAAAATAATGAGGACGCAATGGCATCCATTTCATATATCCAGTTCCTCCCCAACAGAAGGTTGTAGTCCAAGGCCGCATCCACTACCTCAACCTATATGTTAACGGTTTTTCCCCCAACACAAATGGGCAAAGCCGGGACAATACCATGGGGTCTGTGAGAATGGCCATCGAACGCAGTAAGAACAGTGCTAGATGGAACAGCTTTCGGAGATCCAAGTGTCTTCCAGCATGCGAGAGACATCACGCATGTAGAAGCACCCTCATCAACAACCGTTCGAAAGATATTTCACTTCTGATACGACGATTTAATATGAAATGCCATGTGATGAGGAAGTCTCTTCTTAAAATTAGTCATATCAAAAGTAATCAGAAGAGAATTTTTCGGATCAATAGCCCCAATGGCAATGAGCAAAGCACTGCGCTGAGCCGGACAAGACTGGAGTACCTCTAAAGCTGACATAGCACAAGGACTCTGCGCCAGATCTTCTACAATCGAGTAGTTCGGGGCAGCCCTCATGTTCGGATTAATCGTTGACCGCTTAGAAGATGCTTTTGGCATCCGAGGCATAGACTCGACAGTTGGCTTCGTGATGTGAAGCGGCTCAGTAGCATCAAGAACTTCCTTAGCTTTCGAAGATTCCTCTCCGCCATAATCACGGGATCTCGTAGCGACATCCACGTGAGCACTCATCATAAAGATGTTCGATGGAATTTCCCCTTCCTGGGTACCTCCAGAGGAAGCCCCAGGATTTTGGTTCGCGCCAACAACTAATTGCTGCCCTTGGGGAAAAGGGTTTGTTAACACAACCTGGGAACTAGAAGAACCCTGCTGGGCTAACAAGCGCTGAGCATCCTGAATTTTAGGGCAAAGGTGTGTGAGATGGTCTCCAGCACAGAGCTTGCATGGAAACTTCACTTTCTTTTTCTCCTTTTGACCCTCACCAACACGCTCGTTGGTTTTATTTGCATTTCCCTTCCCGTTCTTGCCCTTTTTTCTTGTTATTTCGTCCCTTCTTCTTCCCATCGGATTGTTGATTTCCTTTGGGATCAGAAGCTTGGAAAACATTTATGGACAAAGACTGGGAAGGTGATGAATCAGCAGGCACAGCCTGACCAGAAGGAGCAGATTGTAAAGACAACTGCTGCAATTGAGAAAGCAGGTTGGCTGCACTACTATTGACCGATCCGACAAGCCCGTCACCATGCGGACCAGGTTTGGGTTTCGATAGATCCAATTTGGAGCGAGGAGCATTGGGTAAATACTTATAAAGCATCCCAGACTGAGAATAGATCAACTCTAACTGCTGGGCCCTAAAGATGGCCTGCTCCTCGGAAAATACCCCAGATAGGGATACATCCTTTGAAATTTCTGACTGAAGCGATTTCAAAAACCACTCAAGAAGGAACTCACCTGGAATATGGGCTTTGATAAGCCTCTTCCTTCTCCTCCATTCCTGAATGTGATCAGAAATGTGAGTTGCCTCATCCTGCTTAAAATTAGCCAGAAGTTCGGTCCCAGCCTCATATCTGACAGGCAACTGAAAATGGTTAAGAAATGTGACAGCCAGTTCTCCAAATGTGGCGAAACTTCCCCCAGTGAGCTCTATATACCATTTGGCAGCATTTCGAGTTAAGGTGCGCTGAAATAATCTCAACCTGATCGAGTCATCGATCAGGGAGTTCGATGAACACCATAAGTGGAAAGTGGTGATGTGGTTTGCCGGATCCTCTCCATTCTTACCTTCAAACTTTGGAATGTCCGAAGGAAGTTTGGTCGGGACCGGAGGCCACCCCGGACTATACCGAATCGGGTCATTAGTTAACTTTGACAAGTCTGGCAGGTTTAACGTTGCCAGAAATGGTAATCGAGGCGGAGCCTGAGAATTCCATCCTTGATGGGATGGATTTCCAACATTCTGAAAAGAATAGCCTGGATTTGATGAGGCACCAGGCTGCCAGAAAGGACTCGTAGAAAATGGAGAAGAACCTCCTCCCCACGCCGAGTTACCAAAGCCCAGACCAGTTCCCCCCGCTGAAGTGTTGAATGAAGAGGAGAGCCCCTGATAGGGGTTCCAAGCATTAGATAGAGGAGAAAAGGACTGATAAGCACTTGATGAAGGGAAAGAAGCATTCCCTTGATGACCTGCGTAAAACTGATTCCCTGCCCCCGCTGTAGTAAAGACAGGATTCCATCCCGTAAAAGTAGTCGAACTTTGCCCCCCAGACCAAGGGTTGAAACTCTGGGTCTGGGATGTAAACGGAAACGACCCTAAAGAAGGATTGGAACTAGGAATATGCCCAGTCCCAAAGGGGAAACCCTGAAATGAAGCTGATCCACTAGCCATGTTAGACATGGGTGTAGATCCAGCTGAAGCAGCGGAAAAGGAAAAAGAGGGATTCCCTTGGGAGGGGAACCCTGAACAGAAGGGACTAGAATGAGAAGCATGTGCTTGGGTGAACCCAAAGCCAAACACAGCAGCACTAGAAGCAATCGAAGATGAAGCAATAGTGCCCCCTGCTTCAACAGAAGTAGGAGTCTGAATGCCTGCAGCACTCACGACAGAAGCCGCGTTCCCAGTCGTGGCCATCGAAAGATAAGAATGATACGGAAGATCCGGCGGTCTCTCCGACTCCGGTCCGATGTACTGAACAACAAACGGATAATCAGGAGGAAGAGGAGATGGACCTGTAGCAGGAGGCTCAGGTATGTCCTCAATCTGAAAATCTTCTTCCTGAGGAAACAAAACTCGCGAGGTGAGCGGAACGCTCCTCTCGGGACCGACACCAGACTCAGCTACGAAACCTTTCCGTACCTTGTGAGGATCTCTCCACGTTCGTCGATGCCACGTGGTGGCAACCACCGTTGTCGCTCCCACGTCAACAGCGTTCGGGACTCGTGAGATAACCCCTGAGCCCTCTCGAACGTCGAGGCCCTCGTATCAACCACTTTTATGATTTTTTAAATTAATTCAAAAGAAAGCTAGGCAAGCTAGAGCAAAGAGCACTCACTAAATAAAATCCTGACAAGGCCATACCACCTGCTATTTCCTACGGTGATGAGGACCGTACAATCAAAATCAAGAAAGCGAAGTAGGACCTCCCGAAATATGGGATGATTAGGGCCCAGAACAACTAGCGAAGGTATCAGAAACAGTTACGCCGACCTCCTAACGACAGCCTTTGCCGGCTCAAGCACCCAAGCTTCGCAAGGGCACCCCCCAGAAGTACTGCTGAAAGTGATGCGACGTTTGCCTCAGGTACCACGGGTATTCCCCCCCGCAGTCACCTGTGTGGAACCTAGGAGTGGCAACTATGGACACCAATCCGTATCAGAAGCTGGGCGGAACGGTCTTGAGGTCAGATTCAGCTAATCGGAGGGGGGGTATCCCTCTTCTCAACCTTCACTTCCCCTCGCGCTTGACTCTCGGATGAGAGCTTTCCCAATCCACCTCACGGAGTTGGATTTCGCTCAATTAATCAACTTCTATGTTTGTTTGAGCGGCCTTGGAGAGTTAACTCTCCACTCACCTATTCCAAGGCCCTACAACCTAGCTAGTTGGTGATTGACACTTAGAAAAATTGCTAGTTGATTTTAGATTAAATCGCTTATTTTAATGGCTGTTATGTTAAGTCACAAGGATATGGAGATGAAACGTATGGTGTTTTTGACGCAAAAGAAATTAATAAAAACTTAACTACATGCAAATGCAGTTCTTTGTCTTTCGATGAAGAGCAATCTCTATACAGGTTCTACGAGACTAAAAATTGTATTTTTTCTTTTCGAATAGCAAACTCACACTCACAAAAACTAAGAAATTGACTAAATTATTTAAATGCACCTAATGAAAATCACTACAAGCATGTAAATCCTAAGATGCAAATCTCTTAAAGCAGAGTGAAATTCCCAAAAAGTCCTTCAGTTTTAACTCTTCTTTGGTTTCCCAAAAATCTAGTTCTAGAAATCAAGAACTCTTAAAATGAGGACACCAAGAGCACTCAGAAGCAAGAAGAAGAAATCAAATGACAACTCCTCAAAATCAAGCCAAAAACTAAAAGCAAGAAACCTCACAAGCTTCAAAAGTTGTAGCAAACGAAAATGAAAATGCAACAACAAAAGCAAATAACAAGTGAAAATGTTTTTTAAGCCTTTGAAATGCAAAAACAAAAAGCAAAGCAAATGTTTTTTGAGCTTTTTAGTTTTATAGGGAAAGAGCTCGAAAAGACCAAGCACAACTATCAAAATCCAAACCAAAACGGGACCGAATTTCAAGCACAAACTTCAACAATGCTCCCAAACCTTATAAAGCTAATTCGTAGCAAGATCTATAAGAGCAAAAGAAGACCAAAAACTCAGCCAGTCAGCCTGGACAAATAGTGAAAAATCGTTGCAAACAAAAACTTCAAAGAAGAAAGAAAAGCTCTTCAAAAGTTGCAACACAACCTAGCCTATGGAACTCAAGAAAACCAATAAAAAACGAAGCAAAAATCGCAATGCGGAGCACAACACAAAGATAGGAGCGAGTCAGTGAGCAGAAGCTCTCTGTTCTGATAAAGCAGAATAGCCAAGAATGCTCAGAAAGCGATCTTGGAACTCAATCCAGAAGTGCCAGCACCAGAAACAACACTTTGCCAAAAAGACTAGTTTTCAATCAAACGAAAGAGAGAAAAGACATGAAACCACTTCCTTCACAATCCAATGAATACAGAGACACTGTAGAAACAGGCCTCCACAGCCAGAAAGGACCAAAAAGTCAAGAATCCCAAAAATTCAAAATCTGCCTAGGTATACGCTACTTCACAGCTATGCAACCAGCGTGCATACACGTCTGTGCTAAGGTAAACTCGCGTATACGCGGGTTCCTATAGAAAAAATTGCGTGTATACACGACTGTGTGCAGAAAAAAGCGCGTATACAAAGGAAAATAATGAAAAAACAAAAAGGACAAGCCTGGAAAAGACACCAGGACTTCAGACTGACTGCAAGAAAGTAAACTGGACTGCAAATGAAAGTTAAAACTGCTGGAATCCTACCAAACAGCTGAAACAACCCAACAGGAGAATCACAAAAATGTGATCCCCAGCGGAGTCGCCAGTTCTGTTTCGGGGAATATCACCCTAGAGGTTCATTGGGTTACAACCTCCACAGAGCAGGGGCATGCTACTTAACAGAGACTCACACAACCATGCACGTTCAGAAAAAACTAAATAGAGTAGAATGAGAAAGTTACCCGTAGGTCCTACGGTTGAAGAAGATCCCGCAGGGTTCAAACCCCCAGCAACCGTCCTTCCTTCTTAACCTGAAAGACAAGAAGAAACAAGCACAAAGGACTGGTTGTACAACATATATCTACTCTAAATGTTAGTGAGATTCATATAAAACATTAAATAAATCATAATGAATGCTTGTATAACAAATACTCTCATACATATAAGCATACACTAACACGTTTATTTCGGGAACAGCATGATACTTCTGTATTATAAATAGCATGTACAAAAGTAACGAGTGGAGAGATCACCTGATCCTTCCACGGCCTTCGCAGACCGTCGTCCGGATCCGTCTAGCCCTTGCCTCGCTAAGACTCCTTCCAAACTGGTGCATACGAGATGACATATAAAGGGATGTGCATCTCAAGGAAACAAGGGTTTCCTATAATGAACTGGGAAAGTGTAGGAGGCACGGGGAATCAGACTTGGATAGGGAATACCAACAGAGTATAATATCAATAAATTCTTTCTCTCCCTTAGGCCATACACATGAGGGGTTTTTATACTCCCTCCAAGTAGTTTCAACAGTTGGAAACAGTTGGCCACGTGCTGGGGTGGTTGAACTACCTGAGTAACCATCAACCCAGCCCGAAAATAGGGAATAATTATATATATTTTTAATCATTTTAATGGCATACACGGAAAATTCTAGCTGGACTCGCGTATACACGCGGAAAATCACGGGCATAGTCGCGTATGGGGATTTTTACACTGTTTTTAAGTGAATTTGTCCAAGTCTGTAGGAATGGGTGCCCAAAAACCATCAAAGCAATCATGAATCATGTGAAGGTGAGAAATGATGCTATAACACTTGTACCTGTCTTGGATTTCTTTATTCGTCTGCTCCCTTTCACTTGCCCTGGACGAAGTGTGCTCAATGATGGCCTGCGTAACCTCTGTGAAATCAGAGGAAGCGGCGCTGTCTCTCAACACTGTTATCCCTGCCTTGCCTTTATCAAATTCACCAAACTTCGTGAAGGGTTCCAGTAATTTCCCTTCTCCTATGACTTCAGCTTCGCTGGTGGCCGACCTTTGCCTCTTGGGCGGTGGTGCTGCTCTAGAGGTACCTGCTTCTTCTTCACCGACGCCCCTGTTCACTTCCTCCTCCTCCCCTGTAGCAGATGAATCTGTCTCCATCTGCGAAAACAAGGGCCAAATTTCGAGGTTAGCCCTCCATTCCATAAATGGCCTCGGCTCATGTATGTAGGGTGTAGACCTGTTCCTTTTCCTTTAGTTTGAAATGATTTCTCGCGGGTCATAAGCCCAGCTTTTCCCCAGCATCAGGTCCATACCTTGCAGCATTTTTTCAACGATTGGGAGGGCATGTCTTGATTTTACCACGAAGGGGCCGATTTCGATAGGAAGCCTTAGGATGTAGCCTTTCTTAGCGAGGAAAAAATGGAGCTGGTCGGCTTTGAGGGCTTGCCAGATGTACTCGAGGGTGTAAAATCGTCAGACGGGGAAAATTGTCAACCGGTATGGGGCAACTTCGGCTCCATAGACCCGAATCTCAGTGCAGTCTTCAAAAAGAAACCAATCTCCGGTACACTGGTATTTCCCGATTTGCAGCCAGCGTTTCATTTCTGGGAAAACCCTAGGAGAAGGCAAGTCGTGAATGATGGCATAGGCGATGGACATGAATTGTTCACAAATTTAGCATAACCCTCTCCCTTAGGTAATTGACGGAAAGAGAAATTCCAGTCGAAGACTGGTCTGGGTTGGGAATTCTCAGAATAGACTTTTTCTAACCCCAAATGGTCGAAATTATCTGCATGCTGGAATAAGAAGAGGTAAAACACCATTGAGCAGAAACGAAACTGGCGGGTTTGTGAGAGCTCCTGGAATTGGGTTAGGATGGCCGAGGAGAGGAAACCAGGAATGTCTAAGACTACCCCATTCTGTGACATGAGCCATAAGAAGCGAACGCATACTATAGAAATGTCTTCCGGGCTCCCTACCCCCAAAAGGCCAGCGATGAGAGAGAGAATGGGTCGAACCTCTTCGACGAAAAGACTTAGTGAAAACGGCTCTAATGTAGGCAGAGAAGTTGCTTGGTTGACGGTTATGGAAGATATAAAGGCACGACGGGTTTCCCGTGGCTGTTTAATGAACTGGGTTGCCAAGGTTTCATCTTTGAAGCTGACATATGTGTCGCTGGCAGGGAAACGGAGGGCCTGTCTGATAACATCGGGAGAAAGGGAAAGAACCCTATTCCCTTGAGGGGAAACGAAGGTGCCCTGATGTACATCAAAGACATATCTGATCCAGGTGATGAAATCAACACAAGAATGGACCTGAGGGGTGATTTGGTGGTATAAGCCCGACACGAAAACCCGGAAACGGTCTGCATTCTTGCAATGGCGGCCGAAAAGCAGGGGTTTGATACTGCGTATGTCAAAAGGGTATTTTGGGTCACAGATACCAGCCTTCAAGTCATAGAGGGGGTCAAAACTAGGGGGGTTCCTAGACTCACGGACCTGGGGAGTTTCTGGCTCGTTCTTCTTGGGCGTTCCCCTCCCCATGGCTGAAATTTCAAGAATTCGAAAAAGAGAAAGGAAAACAGAGGGAAAATAGATAATGGAATACCTGAACGAAGGGTAACACTGCTTGGGAAAGCGACGCAGGGGACCCTGACAATGATTGGGGTAGACCAGGCGCTCTTCCCTACTTGGTATTTTCCGTAGATAGTAACCAGTGTCTTTTTACTGGAGTGAAATACGAGAGTTGTTACTACTGGAGCGGGCTGTTCGAGCTAACAAGGTGGGTGAGTAGGATGACTGAAGGCAAGTGTCGTAAGGACACTGACAATGAGACACGTGGCGTGTGGGGATTGGGGGTGTCAAGGTGTAGGTGGGCGCCTCGTGTCGGGTTTAAGGCTGGTACGGGTCTCAGTACCAGCTGACCTAATAAACTTTAGCTTACCTTTTACCTGTGTATGTTGTCCAATTCTTGCAGCGTGTGATTTTCTACACCAAACAGACACATGAATTTCCCCACCGTGAGGGTCCACCTTACGGTCTGCCACCTGGTCTCCACGCGGCGAACTCCTGCCCACGTCAAGGCCCCACCGTGCTATGCGTTTGCAATTCCGCGGGGGTAAGGGCCTCTACCTTCCTCCGCTGCTCGACCCCCTCGGAATTCCTCTCGTGTCACCACGTGGCGGGACTGCCTTTTGATACGTGGGCTTCAACGTTTTGGTATCGCGTTCCACTTCCTTCTTGTGTCTCTCGTTATTGCTTTTGGATTTATTTCTCTATCCCCCTTGTGTTAATTACCTTTCGGTTCTAAACACACGTGGCCTCCACTTCCTTGTCATTTTCCGACCCATTTTCAAAATATTTCACCCTTTGATATAAAATTTAATACATGGCTTGTCAACCCTTTAATACACCCATGACTAATGTTAAAGATTGAACAACATTGGCTCCACCTGGGGATGGCACGTTTGTCCCCAAACCTGTCGAGAAGTACACAGACCACCCATTTATCTTATATGAACGTGAGCTCTTCAGCACCTGTGACTACTCTCTGGACAAATCATCATGACTCATGCATTATTTATTTCGAAAATGAAAATAGCATCTAATGTACAATATAATACAAATCAGGCTTTTTCAGCCTGCTTCAGAACTGAAAATACGGTTTGAGGAATTGCCCATTTACAGGGGAGTCAAGCAGATCTCCCTGCAAATTTTCCAGCTTAAAAGTATTGTTGCCACCTGCCTCTGCAATTTTGAAAGGGTCGAACCAGAGGGGATTGAACTTACCATGCTTGCCTTTATTAGCCCTTCGAACATCCCACCTGAGCACTAGATCCCCTACCTGCAAACCTCTGTCTTTAGCATGTTGATCGAATAGCCATTTCATCTTCTCCTAGTACTCTACTAGCTTTTGGTTCACCTGACTGCGAGTTTCTTCGAGCTCTACCAGTTGATTAATTCTCCTGATGACATCATCAGGTTCCTCCTGGCTCTCCTGCATAAATCGAGCCACTGGCAAGGCTAGTTGTATAGGGAAGACAACTGCTCACCCATATACTAACTCATAGGGGGATTTTCCAGTTGCCCTTTTACTGGTTATCCTGTTTTCCCACAGAGCAAACTTCAGTTGGGAATCCCAGTTCCTCTGGTTTTCATTTATTGTCTTCTTTAGCGCTCTGACCAACGTTTTGTTTGATGATTTCGCCAAACCATTTCCCTGTGGATAGTAAGCTGTAGAGTGGCCCAGAGTGATGTTATATTGCTGAAAAAAATTCACGAATTTTGTAGATTTGAAGGCTTGGGCATTGTCAGTTACTATTATAGCAGGACATCCGAACCTTGATATAATGTTTTCCTCCATGAATTTAATTATCACTGTGTCTGTAGCATTTCGTGCAGGTATGGCTTCCACCCACTTTGTGAAGTAATCTGTAGCAGTCAGGATCCATTTGTGCTGCCCACTTGAGGGCGGGTGAATCTCACCTATGAAGTCAATTCCCCACTGTTTGAAAGGTTCATCAACATGTACAGGAATCAGAGGCAGAGCTGCGAGTTTCTGTTTTTCCGCAAATCTCTGGCATTTATCACATGCCCTGACCCAAGTGAAGACATCTCCGAACAATTTTTGCCGGTAGAAACCAGCCTTTAGGGTCTTGTGAGTGGTAGCCCTCCAACTGTAATGGCCCCCACATATACCTTCGTGGAACTCTACTATAATACTTCCCACCTCTTCCTCGGTCAGACATAAAAGCAGGATACCTGAGGGATCCCTCCAGTACAGCCGGCCGTTTGAAACCATGTACTTCTGTGACTTCAACCTGAGTGTCCTGTATTTAGCCTTCTCATAGCTAGGTGGACAACTCAGTGTTAGGAGGTACTCCACTATTTCCTTGTACCACTGGCTGGTGAGGTATTTCATCTGTATCTTCTGGGAGGCTATCTCCACTCCCTGTGGTTTTTCATTTTCCTCAGAATCTTTATTTTCATAGACAAATTGATACCCAAGGCCTGGAAATTTGACTCAGATAGGATCTTGGCTAGGCTTTGGCCCTTGATTAATTTGGTAGGACGAATATCCAACTCGTATTCCTGTATCTTGGCTATCCATTTTCCTCTTTTTCCCTCACTGTCCCCTTGGATGAGAATGTCCTTAACGGCTGCTGTGGGAAAAAATGCAGTGATATGGGACTGTAAAACATACCTTCGGAAAGCCTTGAGGGATTTCACTAGAGCGTAGGCTTGCTTCTCCAAAATGTTATATTTGAGCTCAGAATCACGCAGTACTTGGCTGAAGAATGCAATTGGCTGCTCATAGCCTTCCTCGTTTTTCTGCAACAGAACTCCAGCCACTGTGTGGGGTGAAGAAAAATAAAAAATCATAAAAGGTTTGGAATAATCAGGCCCAGCCAATACAGGGGCTTCAGCAAATGCATTTTTGATTCTAGTAAAGGCCTCTCTTGATTCAGATGACCACTTCACTTCATTGTTCTTCTTTAACATGTCGGTGATGTGCCTAACTATCTCAGCATAGTTAGGGATGAACCTCCTCAGAAAGTTTATTCGGCCTAAAAATACTTGAATTTCCTTTTTGTTTCTGGGCAGGGCGATGCCATTTATAACTTCAACTCTTTTAGGGTCTATCTTCACTCCATCTTTGGTTACAATGTGCCCCAAGAGCTTGCCCTCTTCTAGTGCAAACAGGGACTTCTGTGGGTTAAGGGAGAGGCCATACCTTCTACACTTCTCAAAGGTTCTGCGCAGGTGTTCTATATGTTCTACATCATTCTTTGAGAATACAGTAATGTTGTCCAGATATACCACCACAAACTGGTCTTGCTCTCCAATAAAAGCAATATCCATGGCCCTCTGAAAAGTGCCCCCTGTGTTGATCAACCCAAAAGGCATTCTGGCATACATGAACGTTCCCCATGGAGTGGTGAAGGCCGTATTATTTTGATCTTCTGGTAATACTGCCACCTAATTGTAGCCCGAGAACCCATCCATCATGGACATCCGAGAATCTCCAACTACTTTCTGCAAGATATGGTCCATTTTAGGCAGCAAGTAATTCTCTTTTAGGGATGCCCTGTTCAGGTTTCTGAAATCAACACATAACCTTATTTCTCCATTATTCTTTCACACTGGGACTAAATTGGCCACCCACTCATAATATCTTAGTGGCACTATAATTTTATCCTTCAACAATTTCTTTATTTCTTGCTCAATAGAAGGCAACAATAGGGGGTTAATCTGTCTGAGTTTTTTCTTATGGGGTTTTGCATCTCCCTTCAGTGGAATCTTATGCTGCATAACACTGACATCAAAAGTTTTCAGGTCTTGATATGACCAGGCAAACACGTCTCTGTAGGCCTGGAATAAATTTTGATACAATTGTTTGTATTCATCCGGGACCTTCCTGGACAACTTCACAATTTTTGGATCCTCTTCAGTGCCCAGATTAAGGTCTTCGACCTGATATTCTGCCACCACTTTATTAGGCTGTAAAAGAAAATTGTTTTTGTTGAAAATCCTCTCTAAAGGCACTAGCCCCCGGGGAATGACATTCCCTTTCAACTGCAGAAATTTGTGACCAACTATCCTCTCTTCCAGCTTATCTTCTGAAATGTCTCTAGTCTCTTCTTCACAATTGTCAATCTCCATATTAGAAAACTCTCCAACAGTTTCTAGGAACCTCTTCACTTGCTCCTCATCTTCAAACACTTTCCAGTGCTTGATGTTATCTAGGATTGAAGGCCGATACCTTACTTCGATTTCATACCTCAGAAGAGGGTTCTGAGGTGGGCGGAACGTACTAGCAGCTACTGCTAAGGAGTCTGCCATCCTGTTCTTTTCTTGGGGCATGAATTGAATGTTGAATGCTAAGAAGAAGTTCTCTACGAGATCCCAAACTTCATTTCTATAGGCCTTGAGCCTAGGATGCTTGGCTTGACACAGATTTCTCACTTGTCGGACTACCAACTCAGAATCTCCCAGCACCTTCAGATTTTGTATGTTCATACTCCTTGCTGTCTGCAGCCCCAGTATGAGTGCTTCATACTCGGCCACATTTTTTGTGGCCTCATATTCCAGCTTGAAGGACAAGGGGACCCATTGAACCATAGGTGAAATTAGCAACATTCCAGCCCCATTTCTTTCCCTGGAATTTTCCCCATCAAAGTGGAGTGTCCAGATTTCAGATCCATAGTCCTGCACTGATGATTCAGCCTTTATCTGGAAGAATGATGGCTCATTGGCATATTCCTGATCCTCTTCCAACATCAAACAGGAGAAATCCCCATCTCGATTGTAGACTGGAGAATTAACCGAATCACCTGCCTTGGTGACTGTTTTAACAAATCTGGTTTCTCGGTACAATCTCCTCTCTTGGCCACCAAAGACAGGGATAGTGGCATAGAACAGGTCCAGCTTAATTGATCCTCCGATTTTGGTTCCCCAAGACCTCGACAGTAGCATACCGAAGCGGGCTGGGATGTCAGCCACTACAATATCCATTACCACACTTTTGGTAGGGATTTCAGCTAGATTAACTGCCAGATCTTTAATCATGCCCAAACATTTCACTCTTTTGGAGTCAAAAGAATAGAGGTCTTTATACGGGCGAGTGATTTGGAGTCCCAATTGCTCCATGACAGATAGGGGCATGAGGTTGTGAGATGATCCTGAGTCTAACATACAATTATGCAACAATAGATCATGGATCACTAAAGATACATAAAAGGGAGGGGTGGAGGGATCTAACTCTTCAACGTGTGGACCGAACACTACCATAGGTCTTTCTTCTTGCAGGTTAAGACTTTCTGGAATGTGTGGTACATCGGGAGGAGAGATGAAGGAAGTGAACTGTGACTGATAGGCAGGTTGTTTCAATAACTCAGACAGAGGGACTGGTATTTTTACTTTTTCAAGCTCTTTTTGTAAACAGAAGACAGATGAAGGCTTATCTATTGACACTTCTTTTTCTTTTGACTCTTTACTTTGCGGGGAGGCTTAACTTCTTTTACTATGGGATTATTATCAGGGGATGCAGCTACTTGTGAAGATGAAGGCATTTGAATATCAGATTGCAGAGACTGGTTAAGGGGCCTCTTACATTTTTCTGGGGGTTTTTGAGTATTGACCTCTTTCTGTGCAGATGCTGACTTTTGGGGTGTGTCCTCCTCTTCATCTTGAGTGCGGGTCCTCTTTCTGGATGACCCGAGGTCATATTTTCTATTAAACTTGGCTTGCATGAAGTCAATGAACTATTTACAGTAATCGTCAATCTCGGGCTCTTCAGTATCCTCGTTGTTCCTTATTTCTGAGTGAGCTTGTAGCTCCCCCTCCTCATTTTCTTGTACAGGACATTCTATGTCATCACTGTCTGAGAAGACGGGGCATGCCTCCTTTTGTTCATAGGCAAAATCTTCAGGAGAAGCCTCCACTTTCCCCTCCAAGTATAAAGGATGCGGTACCTGATCTTGTTGCTCCTTCTGTCCCCTCTGCAGTATCTGCAAGGGTGGTTTCCTGTATTCAGGATTGAATCCCCTGTTTGGAGCATTCTGGAAATTCTTTGGGGGTGAATTTTTGGCCTCCATCTCAAGCTTGACCAACTTATTTGAGAGATTCTTGATCATTCTATTCATTTCCTCAATCTTGTCATTGGCCGAATATCTGTCTTGGCCTGAGGTGGATACTTCCTCTTTTCCCCTCCTAACATCGTGTTCTTGTTTCCCTTTGGATTTTCCAGTCGAGACAAAATTTGCTTCTATTTCCAACGCGTCTGTCTGTGCATCATCCAGGGTGGATGGCTTTCTCTCTCTCAATGAGAAACAAAATTCAGAATCAAATGCTGCCACAAAAATGACCTTGGCAGCGGTCTGATGAGGCTTCATCTCAGCGGGGAGACTCAGGTACAATTTGTTAAATCTTCTGATAAACTCTGATACCCCTTCATTGTGCTTCTTTTTCAGAGTGTTAAACTCGGTAAGGACATCACTGTGATATTTCCTTTCCCCCCACTTTTTGATGAAAGCATCCTCCATTGCCTCCCAAGTGTTGATGGAATGAGCTCCAAGGGTTTTGAACCATTTTCTGGCTTCCCCAGCTAAATATTGCACGAACAACCTTAGAACTACGTCTAGGTGCTCCACATTAAAATTCTCTGCGAAAGAGAAGAAAATTTCGACATGCTTCTGTGCTTCAATGTCATTCTCACCACTAAATCTGGGCAGAATCTTTAAATAATCCTAAGGCATGTCATTTAGTACTGCAGGTAGCTGTAAAGGAGTGTATCTGTTTTGCAGGAAGCCAGGGACATTCGCCATTGGGGGAGGTGGAGGTAGTATAAAAGACTGAGATGCAAGAGGAGGAGGAGAAGGTGGAAGTGAAGTATGGATAATGATGGGGATATAGTGAACAACGGCTTGAGGGGGTGACGAGAATGTAGGGCTGTGAACAACAGCTATTTCAGTAATTTCTTTAATCTCCTCACTTTTAGGGGTAGGATGGAAAGAGTAATGCGGAGTATAGCTAGACTCGGCTTCATCTTTGATATGGGCGCCTCCCTAAGGTGGGCTCTCTGAATAGTAACCTGTATCTCTTATGATAGGGTTAGGGCCTTGTATTTAGGCGATTTGAGAGGAAGAGGATGGAAGATATGGAAATTTTTCTAGGGAGAATTCAAGAATCTCGGTATGAATTGACTGCCTTTCCCTCCAGCCTCTTCTATGTAGGATTCTTTCTGGGTCAGACACAGAGGGTGTCCTTGACTGAGATGTATCTAACCTTAGGTGTGGCTTACGGGGATCCAGGACTGCAAAAGGTTTAACTGTAAACTGACTGTGGAGTCGCCAAGGTGAGGGGTGCACAACTCTCAAATCTTCATGCTCACCCAGCTGAAGAGTAAATAAATTTTGTCGAGGCCCAGGGATCTTAAAATTATTCAACTTCGGTCCCCGGCAACGGCGCCAAAAAGATGTTGTAGTTCCTAGAGACAGTCTAGAGTTTCCATAGACTAGTGCCTAGGACATCTTATATAGCAGAGATTCAAGACCATGTAATAAGGATAATCTCAGCAGAATCAGGCTCTCATACTATTTCTTTGCAGATGGAAAAGTTAGATTTAAATGGTACCAAATACTTCAGAAGCTCAACGCTGAATGAACAGTAATGAATGGACAAGATGTTAAGCTCCAATATAAATGCATAAGACAATTCCAAGACAGTTCGCTGTAATAAGGGCTGAACTCTCAATAATTCACAGAGAATGAGGATTGAAGGACGTCTATTGAACACGTAGAATAAAGAGGATATTTAACTGTTATAAAACGATATTTAGAAACACGTGCTAACATGTAGTGGGCTTAAACAACCAAGAATCCACACATGATAACAACATTTGTAAATAACACCTCATAGCAGTCAATATAGTAGAAAAGCGGATGAATCGAAAACGGGACAACATATTACACCTGAGCCATATTTAAAGTGTCAAGAAGCCTATGATGTAAGTATCAACGAGGATAAATTTATATCAGAAGCAATAGACTACTCACATTCCAGAATGTAATACCAGATATATGGATGTAAGCGAAATGAATAACTACACTACTACTCACAAGACAGAGTTACACACTGTGAAGAACTAAAACCAGAATCTTTATCGAAGACAAAACTCCTTTTCATTGAGGCCCTACGGGCTCTTTGCATTCATATCAGAACTTTCACAAAATTGATAAACAAGAAGCTCTTACACAATCAATTCTTCAAAAAGTTTGGAACCTTTCTTTCTCCTTTGATTTACCTCATATAGGCTTCCCTTCATCTCAGCGAGAAGATATTTTTGGGAAAATATCTTCTTCGCATGAACAAAATTTGTTAAATGTCACTTTCATAACAACAAAATTCATGATGGGGAATCAAGCCTCCCATCATGTGCAAATAGGCTCTCGGCCTTTTTCAAAAACAGAAATTTAAACAGTTGTTCGGTGAAAAAGTAAAATGCAAGAGTGGGGAAAACAACCCACTCGAAACTTTAAAAGAAATAAACTGAGTAAAATTAAAATAGTATGTTAAGGCCACATCATGAGTTGACAGGAAAAATCACAGGCGAGGCTGAGTGGAAGCCGTTTCTGATTCAGGCGGAGGCATGTTTGCGGATGAACTGGCATGCTGACTCATAAAATGCGCCAGTCTCTGCTGACTCTCCACAGTTGGCTCGGGCATCGCTAAGAACCCCTCTACCTCGATGAAGGCTTCGGTGAGAGCGTGAAAACCTGCCCTGGTAGGGAGCTTGTGCCTGATCATGTAAAGGAGATTAAACTCTTTTTGGAGGACTGTAACAATTGTGTCAGCTTTGAGTTGAGTCACTTTTCCCATCTGGAGGTCAGTCCGATCTTTTTCTGTTTGCAAGCGTGTTGTATATTGGTCCAGGGGCAAGAGCACGGCGGGGGCGGCCGGGTCCCAGTAGGAAGGGAGTCCAGCTGTGATGATTCCATTCCATACCTTGTCGAACCATCTGACGCTATCGACCACTTGTTGAAGGGCTCAAGAGGCTGCTACTCGGGCCTTCTCTTTATCGATGATCTTATGACATTCGATGGCCTCTGTGAATCGGCTGGAGATACCATGTTTCTCCAAGTCATTTGACCTCAGTTCGTAAAGAAATGAAATGTACTCCCTATCATGTTGAGGTCTGTTAGGCAGATCAACCCCTGCCTCCTACAACTTTCTACTGAGATAGGGAATACCAGACTTGTGCTCCCCTACCGTTGTCAAAAACTCCCATTGCTCGGTTACCGCCGTGATTATATCTGACCAGATTATGCTTCTGGCTTCGAGAAGGGTGAGGTTCCCCTTTGCTTGACTTCTCATGTCAGCAATGGTTTTTTGCTGCTCTGCCATGACCTTATTCTCTTGCTCAACTTCCTTCTGTAGCCCCTCGACTGTTCTGGAATTTTCGGCCAGGGAGTTCTCCAATTGTGCGATCTTTTGTCTGGCCGTAGATGCTTGCTTTTCCAGTACTTCAATCTCAGCTCTGGCTGTGGACAGTTGTGCTGGCAATGAGCTGACTCCACTTGACGCTTCAGCTGACTGACAGCTATGTGAATCCCACCTGGCATGTAGCTCTGTTTCTTTGTCCTGTAGCTCGCTGATATTTTCGGCCATATTTTCTTTCTCTTCCCTCTCCTTGGATAACCTGGCAGATAGCTCTGCTTTCTCCTCCTCCGCCTATACCAATTCAGCTGTTTGAACATGATGCGAGGCCGGTTTACGAGCCTGTCTTTTTGCAGATGCAACTTCCTTCTGCAACTGATTTATGAGTGCTGCCTGCGCCCTTGTTCCCCCATCATCTAGGTTCTTGATTTTTTCCTCGAGAACACACACCTAGTGTGCTCTGGCACGACAGGAAACTTGTTCAGCTACTAAGGATGCCTTCAGCTGGTCATGTTTCTGTTCTAACTTTCTTAGTGCGAGGGTGAGCTGCATTAGTTTGTCCTTCATCATGTCGCAAACCGTTTGGAACAGGTCGCACATGTCATTGGACGATACCTTCTGCATGTCAATGGAAAATTCAAGCACCTTATAGCTGGGAACATTAGAATGGGGGTCCAGGATGGCCTCTGCCATAGACAATACCAGGCTTTCAGTGTCCGCATTGATAGAGGCGGAGAGCCTGGTATGATATTTTTCCACATACCCCCCTAATTCAGCCTTGTACCTGTCTCGGATTGCTTTATTCGTCTGCTCCCTTTCGCTTTCCCTGGACGAAGTGTGCTCAATGATGGCCTGCGTAACCTCTGTGAAATTAGAGGAAGTGGCACTGTCTCTCAACACTGTTATCCCTGCCTTGCCTTTATCAAATTCACCAAACTTCGTGAAGGGTTCCAGTAATTTCCCTTCTCCTATGACTTTAGCTTCACTGGTGGCCATCCTTTGCCTCTTGGGTGGTGGTGCTGCTCCAGAGGTACCTGCTTCTTCTTCACCGGTGCCCCTATTCACCTCCTCCTCCTCCCCTATAGCAGATGAATCTGTCTCCAACTGCAAAAACAAGGGCCAAATTTCGAGGTTAGCCCTCCATTCCATAAATGGCCTCGGCTCATGTATGTAGGGTGTAGACCTGTTCCTTTTCCTTTTGTTTGAAATGATTTCTCGCGGGTCATAAGCCCAGCTTTTCCCCAGCATCAGGTCCATACCTTGCAGCATTTTTTCAACGATTGGGAGGGCATGTCTTGAGTTTACCACGAAGGGGCTGATTTTGATAGGAAGCCTTAGGATGTAGCCTTTCTTAGCGGGGACAAAATGGAGCTGGTCGGCTTTGAGGGCTTGCCGGATGTACTCGAGGGCGTAAACTCATCGGACGGGGAAAACTGGCAACCAGTATGGGGCAACTTCGGCTCCATAGACCTGAATCTCAGTGCAGTCTTAAAAAAGAAACCAATCTCCGGTACACTGGTATTTCCCGGCTTGCAGCCAGCGTTTCATTTCTGGGAAAACCCTAGGAAAAGGCGAGTCGTGAATTATGGCATAGGCGATGGACATGAAAGTGTTCACAAAGTTAGCATAACCCTCTCCCTTAGGTAATTGACGGACAGAGAAATTCCAGTCGAAGACTGGTCTGGGTTGGGAATTCTCAGAATAGACTTTGTCTAACCCCAAACGGTCGAACTTATCTGCATGCTGGAACAAGAAGAGGTAAAACACCATTGAGCAGAAACGGAACTGGCGGGTTTGTGAGAGCTACTGGAATTGGGTTAGGATGGCCGAGGAGAGGAAACCAGGAATGTATAAGACTACCCCATTCTATGACATGAGCCATAAGAAGCGAACGCATACTATAGAAATGTCTTCCGAGATCCCTACCCCCAAAAGGCCAGCGATGAGAGAGAGAATGGGTTGAACCTCTTCGACGAAAAGACTTAGTGAAAACGGCTCTAATGTAGGCAGAGAAGTTGCATGGTCGACGGTTATAAAAGATATAAAGGCACGACGGGCTTCCCGTGGCTGTTTAATGAACTGGGTTGCCAAGGTTTCATCTTTGAAGCTGACATATGTGTCCCTGGCAGGGAAACGGAGGGCCTGTCTGATAACATCGGGAGAAAGGGAAAGAACCCTATTCCCTTGAGGGGAAATGAAGGTGCCCCGATGTACATCAAAGACATGTCTGAGCCAGGTGATGAAATCAACACAAGAATGGACCTGAGGGGTGATTTGGTGGTATAAGCCCGACACGACAACCCGGAAACGATCTGCATTATTGCAATGGCGGCCGAAAAGCAGGGGTTTGATACTGCGTATGTCAAAAGGGTATTTTGGGTCACAGATACCAGCCTGCAAGTCATAGAGGGGCTCAGAACCAGGGGGGTTCCTAGACTCACGGACCTGGGGAGTTTCTGGCTCGTTCTTCTTGGGCGTTCCCCTCCCCATGGCTGAAATTTCAAGAATTCAAAAAAGAGAAAGGAAAACAGAGGGAAAATAGATAATGGAATACCTGAACGGAGGGTAACACTGCTTGGTAAAGTGACGTAGGGGACCCTGACAATGATTGGGGTAGACCAGGCGCTCTTCCCTACTTGGTATTTGCCGTAGATAGTAACCTGTGTCTTTTTACTGGAGTGAAATACGAGAGTTGTTACTACTGGAGCGGGCTGTTCGAGCTAACAAGGCGGGTGAGTAGGATGACTGAAGGTAAGTGTCGTAAGGACATTGACAATGAGACACGTGGCACGTGGGGATTGGGGGTGTTAGGGTGTAGGTGGGCGCCTCATGTCGGGTTTAAGGCTGGTACGGGTCTTAGTACCAGCTGACCTAATAAACTTTAGCTTACCTTTTACCTGTGTATGCTGTCCAATTCTTGCAGCGTGTGATTTTCTGCGCCAAACAGACACATTACTTTCCCCACTGTGAGGGTCCACCTTACGGTCTGCCACCTGGTCGCCACGCGGAAAACTCCTGCCCACGTCGAGGCCCGACCATGCTATGCGTTTGCAATTTCGTGGGGGTAAGGGCCTCTACCTTCCTCCGCTGCTCGACCCCCTCAGAATTCCTCTCATGTCACCACGTGGCGGGACCGCCTTTCGATACGTGGGCTTCAACGTTTTGGTATCGCGTTCCACTTCCTTCTTGTGTCTCTCGTTATTTATTTTGGCTTTATTGCTCTATCCCCCTTGTGTTAATTCCCTTTCGGTTCTAAACACACGTGGCCTCCACTTCCTTGTCATTTTCCGACCCATTTTCAAAATATTTCACCCTTTGATATAAAATTTAATACATGGCTTGTCAACCCTTTAATACACCCATGACTAATGTAAAGATTGAACAAAAAGATCTATCATGAAATACTAGATTAACCGAGAGTTTAATGAAACTCTGATTATCATAATATATCACAGTAGGATCTAAGTGTGAACCAAACAACCTGACCAGGATCTTCCTCATCCATATAGCCTCGCATGCAGCCAAAATAGCTACCATATACTTGGCCTCTGCTGAACTGAGTGCCACGGATCTCTGCTTCCTGCTGTACCAAGAAATTGCTATCAACCTGATATTGAAAATCCCTCCAGATGTGATCTTTCTATCCGTTGGGCTCCCTGCCCAATCTGCATCCGTGAAGCCACACAGCTTCACCTCATCCGACTGTCTGTACCATAATCCATATCCCGATGTGCCTCTGAGATATCTCAATACATGCTTCCCTGCCTTCCAAAAGAGCTTGGTAGGCTTAACAATAGCTTGTGAAAGCCGGTGAACAATGTAGCATATGTCAGGTCATGTATTGACTAGATACATAAGCGACCCAACCAAATGTCAGTAAATAGTGGCATCCACTACCTCTGCCGATGTAGCATCCTCTTTCCTCGCTTTCCTCCATCCACTGTGATGAGGATTGTTGATAGGTTTGTGCCCAAAATTGTTGAACTTCAAAGATTCGGCATACTTTCCTTGAGACACAAACAATCCATCACTGCGCTGCCAAATTTCCAATCCCAGGAAATAATGAAGGATGCCCAAGTCCTTCATCTCAAACTCCTTTGCAAGGTTAGCCTTGCATGAGTGTATCAACAATTCATCACTTGTCATAATCAAATCATCTACATAAAGTACAATGATTAGCAACTTACCCTCCACCATAATCTGGTATAGGTTCGGATCCACCTCACTCTTGGAGAATCCAAGTCCGGTGAAATAACTGTCTATCCATGTGTACCAAGCACGAGGTGCTTGTTTCAACCCATACAACGCTCTTTTGAGCCTGCACACATGCGAATCGCTGCTGAAGATCTCGAAACCTTCGGGCTGCTCTATGTACACCTCTTCCTCAATCACTCCATTGAGGAATTAAGTCTTCACATCCATATGATAAATGTGCCACCCCATCTGCGCTAAGAGAGCAAGAATCGTCCATATGGAAGAATACCTTGCGACAGGTGCAAAGGTTTCCTCATAATCGATCCCCTCAATCTGTGAGAATCCCCGGGAAACAAATATTAACTTGTACTTCTCAATGCTCCCATCAGCTGCTTGCTTCACTTTTTAGATCTATCTTGAACCTACCACTAATTTCCCTTCCGACCATGGGAAAATCTCCCATGCACTGTTTCTGACAATCGAATCATACTCTTCCACCATGGAATCTACCCATGCAGGGTCCTCCACAGCTTCGTCGAAAGAGGATGGCTTTGTCATGATACACTTGCTCATAAGAGCCATGTATCTAGTATACCAGTCAGGTGATGGTCTCTATCTGTGTTGTGATGTAGGTGCTCCTACAATCTTCTCTGCATCTTGATTCAGTTGCTTAGCTTCTGTAGTGCACTTTCGCCCTCTGATGGTTGGCACTGCATGAGTGCTCTCTTCCACTCCATGAACCTCCTCTTGTGGCTGATCCACATCCTGAGGCTCATCCTTAGGAGCTAATAGCTTCTCATCCACATGCAAGTGTGGCTCCCTCTCAAGCGAACACTTCATGGCTTTCTGCTCATGAAATTTGATATCTCGTCGCACAATAGTCTTCCGACTATCTGGAAAATACACACGATAGTTGTGGGGTGTATCAGTGTACCCCACAAATATCCTAACCTCTACAGTTGGCTCTAGCTTCTTCTTGGCATCCTTCGTCACATGAATGTAAACAAGTGAACCAAAAATACTCAAATGAGAAATATCAGGCTTCTTACCTGAAAATGCCTCCTCGGGTGTACTCATGCCAAGTATCCTATGAGGACAACGGTTTTTCACATAAACTGTAGTATTGCATGCCTCAGCCCACAAGTGTATGGGAAGGCCCTGATCATGCAACATCACCTGTGCAGCACCCACGATCATTCTGTTCTTCTGCTCCGCAACCCCATTCTGCTGTGGGTTATGAGGCGCTATGAGCTCTCTTCAAATTCCTTCTGCACTGCAAAAGTCCTTGAATTCACCAGAGATGAATTCACCACCATTTTCGCTCGTAAGAGCCTTCACCTGCTTCGCCGATTCTTTCTCAACCATTGCCTTGAACTCACAGAACTTTGAGTATGTCTCGCTCTTCTTCTGCATGAAGAAGATCCAACACTTACGAGAAAAATCATCAACAAATATCACATAATACCTGTGCTTTGTTGTCAAAGCTACTGAGAAAGGTCCAAACATGTCTGTGTGAATTCTCTCAAGGATCGTCATGGCGTGACTATCCTTCTCGTGAAAGGTGGCTTTCAAAATTTTTCCCAAAGTTCATCCCTTGCACTAATCTGGCTGCGCAAGTGTAACTTTGGGAAGCCTGATAGAAATCTGCTGCAAAATTTTCAAAGCACCATGGTGAAGATCACCCAATCTCCTGTGCCATAGCTCGACCTCTTCCCGGCTCACCACTCCTTCTGCCTTTCCTGCCATTTCTGCGCAGCCATCTACCTGTAACTGATAAAGGTTCTTGACTCGAACCCCTATCCTTCGGGTTTCACCAGTTGCCTTACTGCGCAGGAAAGCCTTTCCCTCGCTAAAGACAACATCATATCCCTTGTCTTCCAACATAGCCACAAAGATAAGATTCTTCTTCAATCCTAGAACATGCATCACTTCCTTCAATATAAAGGGTTTACCAGACTCCCTCTCAAAGGAAATTGTACTGATACCGGTCGCACTGTATCTACCATCATCACCCATCTCGATGTGCACTCCAAGATCTTTCTCATCTAGATCAGTAAACAAACATTTGTCTCCGGTCATGTGAAAAGACGCACCACTGTCAAGAAACCACACTGAACCCATCATACTTTAGACCAAGCATGCGATCAACGAAAGATCCAGCTCAAACTGTGAGGCTAAGGCCTCTCCAGCTGCAGATCTAGCAGCCTGCTTATTTTTCTTCTTCCGTGGACAATTAGTGGCGTAATGTTCGTGTTGGTGACAATGAAAGTAATTCACCTTGGACATGTCCTGCTTCTTCCCTTTCACACCGGATTGAGAAGAATTATTATTGCTCTTCCCCTTCCTTGCTTTGGCAGCCAAAGTGAAATTTTCTTCATCTGCATCCTTTGATGAAGATCCATCCCTAATACTCCACCTTATCTCCTCTTGCACAAGATCTGACCTAAGTAGCTCCCATGCTGGAAACTTCTACCGACCATTGACAGAGTCCTGATAGGAATGCCAACTCTTCAGAAGCCCAAGGAGAGCCAAGATCACCAAGTCCTCGTCATATACAGTAACCCCCACACTTCTCAGCTCATCCCTGCACTGGAAAAATTTCGTGAGGTAGTTGGGTATACTGTCGCCTTTCTCCATTTTTATGTTCCTGAGTTTATCCTTGAGCGCCAACTTCCTCTGGTCTCTTTTGTTTTGGAATAAATCTGTAAAAGCTTTCCAAATCAAGAATGGAGAAGCTTTACCATGAAGGTTGGACACTATGTGATCCTTCACACCTTCCAACAGAATCCTTCGACATTTTTCTATCTTCTTTTGCCATGCGTCAAGTGCGGCAGCATCGCTAGAAGCAAGTTTTGGAATTTCTGCATCTATGAACTCCTTCAACCCATTTTCATCTAGCACCACCTCCACCCTATCCTTCCATGAAATATAATTTGAGCTGCCCTCAAGGGCATACTCCAATTGCAATCCGTTGAAAGACAATATAACTCGACACCAAGAAAACACTGCTGCAAATTCAAATTCCACTAGCACAAAACTCAACCGCTTCAATGCTTTGCAATTGCTCCAATGATCAATATCGCTCTGATACCATGTGGAAATTATAAATAACTGATATTTAATACATCTAAGATTATCCTGATCACACACTATTTGACTTCATGCACAATACAAAATCTCTTCTACCATTGAGCATTAATTGCAGAAATAAAATCAATTGCATGCGTACATTAAAACCATAAAAATTCACACATATGAACATAGTAATTTATGGGAAAGCTTAAAGCTGAAAACCACCAACTATCTGTATATTATATGTCATAGAGATCATGTAACAATCATCATACAAATCTCCTCACAAGCTCTCAGTACAATCTCCAATTGCTACACACTAATCAGGTCCGATCTAGCAAATCTCATGCTCCAATCTCTACCACCTGCTAGCTTGCCTCTACTGCGAAATATCTTCTGAAGAATGGATCTGAATGAACTTGAATTGGTCCAGCCTTGCTCACGCAATCCTCATTGGCATCTCCCACCACTGTGTGTTTCAAATCATGCAACGCCATAGTCACAACTGATAGTCACACTGCTCTTTCAGCTACCTCTTCACTGGTCTCCATTGAAACTGTCCATGCAATGTAGTTAACTAATGTATTCTTTAGTTGATTAATGATTTAATAATTAGTGAATTAATTAATAATTAATTCACACCACTCTCACTAGTGTATCAATCATTTAGACTAGATACAACTAGCTCAACTATGTATAACTCAGTTAAACTGAACACAACTCCACCAACTACCTCAATAACTCCACCAAACTCTGTCACATGAGTTCTAACTGAAGTCTCCATGAAATTGCTCCACTTAACCCTCAGGAATAGCGTAATTCCTTTTGTCATCTCCTATGCCACATTTGTGCACTTAATTGAAGTGCTTCAAGAGAATAAGATAATGTTTATAGTCCAAATATTATTAAGAGCTAATAATATTCGACATATCTATTTTTAGACTGGCAATATAAAAATAGATTTCACCCAATATGTCTAAAAATAGAAGTCCATATATTTTTCCAACTTTACCAACCATCTACAAATAGCATCCTGCAACTCATAGAATATGATCGACATGTCTAAAAATAGAAATAGTCTAAAAATAGACTTTCGCCAAAAATAGCCTACGGGCCCACTTAGTGAAGGCGACTCTTTTCACTAAGCTCATCATCTTGTTGACATCTCAATAAGAATGTATATAGAACCCAAATTTTGAAGGTTTTAAACATTGAAGAGAACAATGAAACAGTCAATCTTAATGATGACTAACCAGAGCTTATTTTTGGTCAAAAGATTGAAGGTAAGTATCAAGAGGGACCTGTTCCTCCCTTTTATGTGAGTTTAAATATTCATGAAGAGATTTTGCATAACGCTATGCATGATTTTGAGGCTTCTCACAATTTAATGCCTAAAGCTGTGATGGAGAGCCTCAGTCTAGAAATCACTAGACCTTATAAAGAACTTTACTCCTTTGACTCGAGCAGAGTAAAATGTTTAGGATTAATCAAAGACCTCTACGTTAACTTAGCTCAGATCCTAGCCAAATGCTTATTCATGGACATTTTTGTGTCTGATGTGTCCCCAAAGTACGAAATGTTATTATCAAGATCTTGGTGGGCTAAGTTACAAGGGATTATGCATCCATCACTTTTTAACCTTAACGGTCAAGAAAACATTCCTCGGATAAATGAACAACCTGAGGAGTTGAAATGAATACAACTAAGTGTTGATATTCTAAAACAACCCGAAAGCACTTTAGTTGAAGATGACAAACACCAAACGAAGGAACCTGAAATTAGTCCTTTGTGGAGTATGAATTTTGATGGGCCATGCACTAGAACTAATGCTGGTGCAAGTGTCTGGATATGCAACACTAAGAACAACCACACTGAAAGCATTTCCTATAGATTAAACTTCCAGTGTTCAAATAATATAGCGGAATAAGAACCCTCACTTTTAGGCTTGCGTTTGTTGAAAAAGTTAGGAGCCAAGAGAATTAAAGCATATGGGGATTCTGAGTTAATAATTAGGAAAGTCAATGGGGAATACAACGTAAATCACCCAAGACTTAGGGCCTATCGAAACGATGTCGTGGATCTTTTAAATTTTTTTGAGGAGTACCACATAATTTTTGTCCCAAGAAAAAGAAATATCGCGGCCCACAACTTAGCCTTTGCAGCTAGAACATGCTTAACACCATATGAAACCAAATACTGCACAACTCAGATCAAATTCAGACCAGCCATTCTGGACAACGAAAAATACTGGCAAGTGTTCGATGGAGACAAACAGATAGAAGACTTCATGCAATTCAGAAATGAATTCGAACTAAACAGTTCGGACTATAGAATGCAGCAGTGAAGAAAAATTTCTCGGTGAAGAAGAACCGTCTCCTGAACTTGTTAATATTAATCTACTATCTAGCAAACTTACAAAAAAAACAGAGATGATTGCAGAGTTAGAAACGAAGGAGTTAGAAACCCTGCAGTCCAAAGATCAGAGTTTGCCTAAGGGTTTGGCCCCTTTAGAAGAGTTGTTCGATTTTAACGATGTGGCCAAGAAGCCAAAATTGGAGCCTGTAGAGGCTGAAGTGAAAGAGTGCAATATAGGCAGTGAAGTAAAACCTATGATGATTAAACTATCAAAGACTTTACCAGCTCATATTAAACTCAAATACATAGACTTTTTTAAATAATTTTTTGATGTTTTTGCGTGGAGTTACGAAGATATTAAGTCATATGACACAGAAATAATACAACAAAAAATCCCTCTCAAGGAAAACCAAAAACCATTCAAACAGAAACTGTGCAGAATAAACCTCGTTCAGCTGCCTTTGGTCGAGAAGGAAATCAAGAAAATGTATGAAGCTGGTATTATTGTCCCTATTAGATATTCTGAGTGGGTGTATAATCTGGTGTCTGTTAGGAAGAAAACAGGAGAGATAAGGCTTTGTATAGACTTTAGAGACTTAAACAAAGCTTAATTGAAAGACAACTACCCTTTACCTAAGATGGATCATATTTTACAAAGGGTAGTAGGGTCTAAATGAATCTCTTTGCTTGATGGCTACTCAGGTTATAATCAGATCTTAATCCACCCTAATGATCAATTAAAGACAACCTTTACTACACCATGGGGCACTTTCATGTATGTGAAAATGCCCTTTGGTCTAATGAATGCTGGTGCAAATTTTAAGAGAGCCATGGACATAGATTTCTCCAAAGAATTGGGCTACTTCATCATTATATACCTTGATGATGTTACTGTTTTTTCAAAGAACAGTCTTCGAGAGATGCCAAAAGTTTGGAATATCTCTGAACCCTAAGAAAACACTTTTCGGTCTCCAAGAAGGTAAGCTTCTTGGGCACATTAATTCAGAAGAGGGTATTAAGATAGATCCAAAGAGGATCGAAGTCATATTGCAGGTCTCTCATCCTCGAAACATAAAGGAGTTGCAATATTTCATTGGAAAGATTAAATTTTTGAGAAGGTTCATCCCCAACTTGGCTGAGCTCCTTAGAAATATCACAAACATGTTGAAGAAGAAGCAAGGGGTAAAGTGGACTGTGGAAGCAAAGAAGTCCTTTGAACTGGTGAAGCAAGCGTTAACCAAAACACCGGTTCTAATAAGTCCTGATTTTTCAAAAGATTTTTACATTTTTTCATTTGCATCAGAACATACAATAGTTGCTGTCCTTTTACAGAAAAATCCATAAAGACAAGAGTAGCCTATTGCATTCTTTAGCAAGGCATTGAGAGATTCTCCTTTGAAGTATAACATTATGGGAAAGCAAGCTTTTTCTTTGGTCAAAGCTTTAAAAGACTTCAAAATATACATCTTGCACTCACACATCATTGCCTTTGTCCCAAATTCAGTTGTGAAAGACATTCTAACGCAAGACCCAGATGGTAAGAGAGGTAAGTGGATTGCTGTTATTCTTGAATATGATTTAGAGATAAATCCCACTAAACTCATCAAAGGCCAAGGTCTAGCTAGGTTGATGGTTGAATCAAATTTTGAAGTTCTTGATATTAATATGATTAATGCTTTAGATGATGAAGATGAAATCTCAACACCCATTGTTGAAGACCATTTTATGAATTCCTCTTGGTATGCTGATATTCTTTATGTTTTTCTTAGTTTGAATACACCTCCTGGTTTGACAAAAACAAAGGCAAGGTTTCTAAAGTTAAAAGCTATAAATTATTGCATTATAGATAAATTTCTTTATTGGAAAAATGCAAGTGGTATATTGCTTAAATGTTTGCCTGAGTATGATGCAAAGAAGGTTAAGCACGAGTTCCATGAAGGGGAGTGTGGAGGCCATTTGTACTGGAAGACAACAACCAACAAAATCTTGAGGGATGCTTAATATTGGCCTACTCTTTTTCTCGATGTACACAATATGATAATTTCCTATCATAAATGTCAAATTTTCAAAGGCAAAAAGAAGCTGCTACCCCTACCTCTGCATCCAATCATTTTTGAAGTCCCTTTTCAGCAGTGGGGACTTGACTTCATAGGATAAATCCACCCACCATCTTCAGCTCAGCATAGATGGATTCTCACTACCACAGACTACTTCAGTAAATGGATAGAAGCCATCCCTTCTAGGCAAGCCAGTGATTCTCTTATCATAAAATTCATGGAGAATAATATTCTCTCTAGATTTGGCTGCCCTACCAAGATCATCACTGATAATGCAGTAGCATTTGGATCAAAGAAGATGGTTGAGTTCTGTCACAAGTATCAGATAAAATTGGGGCATTCCACGGCCTATTACCCTCAAGGTAATGGACTTGCAGAATCCTCAAACAAGAGTTTAGTGAACATAATCAAGAAGTTGTTGGAGGACAACAAAAAGTCTTGGCATACAAAGCTTGTGCATGCACTTTGGGCTGACAGATTGAATTTGAAGAAATCTATTGGCAAGTCACCCTACCAGCTTGTCTATGGCACTGATGCAATATTTCCTACCAGCCTTGGTGTGCTAGTTATGAAGTTAATTCAAGAGGTTCAGTCTGAAGATAATGACATGATCAGAAGGATAAATCAGACTATTCACCTTCAGCAAACCAGGGAGGAGGTTTATAACAAAGAATTGTAGAAGCAGGACAACATTAAAAAGCTTTTTGACAGAAGAACAAAGGCCAACAATTTCAATATTGGGGACAAAGTTTTAAAGTGGGACTCAAGGAGGGAAGACAAGGGCAAGCATGGAAAATTTGAAAACTTATGGCTTGGCCCTTATCTCATTCATTCAAATGCTGGTAATAATGCCTTTTTCTTACAAGAGTTGAATGGAGCAGAATTGTTTGGGGGTCTTGTCAATGGCAGGATGCTTAAGCATTACTTCTCTTGATCCATGTCATGTTCTGAAAGCCTTTTTATCTTTTTTCTCATTATAAATATTTCACCCACCATTGCATTCAAAGTTAGAAAAAACAAAAATACAAAAACAATAAAAGGAAGAAAAGAGGGCAGATTGTAAAAACAATAAAGGTACAACCCCATACCAACAAAAAGAGAAACAAATCTGAAAGTGTGCAAGCTTAAATGCCACTCCTGAAAAACACACTTCTAGTTAGTCAAACATCCTAATCTTGACTAATTATTTTTAAATTTACTACTGATAGGATAGTGAATTCAATTTTCCAAATTGTTTAATCTTGGATTATCAGTAAGTAGATTAGGCTAGAAATAAAAGGTTCAAACATGCTCAAAATCTGAACCTATGTTTCCAAAATATGAATGACTCAAATCTATTTAAATTTCTAAGTCAAAACAGAGGAATAACTGGTTGTAATCAGCTCAAAATCTGAACCAGTTGATAAAAGAAGAACAACTCAAAAAAGAGGCAAAAACAGAGCTGTAAAAAGATGAAGGAAGTGCTTTGAAACTTTCAGATCTTAAGCATTCCATTTTGATTTAATTTTCTACAAAATAATATCTATGTGCAACTTGTTTTTTTATGACATAGATCAACATCAAGTTAGACTGTTCAAACCTGACTTGTATGCTTTTTAATTTCTATTGTAGAAATTAGAGAATAAAATTTGTTAGACTGTTTAATCCTAACAGATTGGTAGATTAGGTAGAGAAACATATGGAATCAACTGTTTAATCTGATTTCATGGAGAAATAAGGAGTAGAAATAGATTAGATTTTATGCTTTCAAAAGAATAAATTGTTGTGAAAAGTGTTTGCCAATCCAAGTGCACTCTAAAGAAGAAAAAATGTTAGATCAGTAGGATTGGGTAGGTAGAAAGCTTGTGTTGATGAAGTTCCGTTGTTTTCCATGGCTACTAACATATTTCAGAGCAAAGAAGATCATCCAAGCAAAGAAAGTCAGCCCAATGGATGAGGCATTGATCAACCTCCTAGAGAATACAAGTCTCATGTTCTTGATGCCTTCAAGAAGACACCATCCCCAAGTGGAGTCACTGTTAGCCACCAATAAAATTTGTCATATCAAATGGTGGCTAAAATTTTTTTTGGAGCCTTCAAGAAACAGGTTTTATTGCTAAAATTGTTATCTCTTGAATACTCATGGATACACCATGCCATTGGTTCAATATTCACTTCTGTTTCAATTTCAAACTCAGAAATTCTGCTGATTTCATTGAGAAAAGACTGCTGCAAAAGCCAATTTTCCCTTCCCTCCACCTCAAAACTAACCTTCATTTTGTCTCCTCTTTTCCTCATAAACTTCCTATTTTTTCCCCTTTTTCCATTTCCCCTTTCATAAAATCCATATTACAGAGTTTAAAACTCCTTTTTAAACTCTGTCGAAACCCCAAAATCCATCAAAAAACTCTGAAAATTTCGTGAAAAATACACTTTTTGTATTACAGGTTTAAGCCCCTTTGGGCTAGGTCCTAACCACTTCCCCTCCATACACCTTGGTGCTGGAACCAAGCGCTAAAGGTCCCAAGCGTTTATCGCATCAGAACAAAACGCAACGTGCCAGTATGTTTTACCATGTTAAAAGTTCTGATGCGATTAGCCCATTGTTTTATAACTCCCAATCATATTATCATTTTATGTAGCCCTTGTGCTTGAAATTGGGCACTGAAACCTTATATATTTCCATCTCTGATTAATATTTTCCTTTGTAAAGATATAAACCCACTTTTTTCTAAAGTTTGGTCTAAACGTGCCCATGCAATGTTTTTTAATATATAAATGGGTAGATTGAAAGACCCGCAGCATTTTTTCCGATGTGATTGAGTTCCTTTGTATAAACTCCCCCCCCCCCTGATTTACTCCATATAACTTCGCCCGGGACCAAGAGTTAAAGTCCCAAGCGCCAATCGCATCGCAAAATCCAAAATGGTTAGATTGAAATACCACACCAAAAGTTCCGATGTGATTTTCCCATATACATAAAGCCCCAGGCCTTCACATTCCATATAATCAAAGGCCCCACAGATAGGCACCTATTCATTTCATATGTATATTCTGCCCCAACCATAAAACCTTTGTATTTTGTTAAATTTTTGGGTTTTCATAAATTATTAAGGGGTTCCGCCGGTACCATACTTAAGAAAATCTCTGCCATTGATCTTGAGAAGATTGAACGGCCCGCGCAACATCGCATCTCAAGTCCTATCGATATCATTTTTGTTTCCCCCAGATTGACCTATTCTCCGATTCACCAGCACTCAATCGCTCCGTCGCACTCCAAGTTCTTTTCCCCGCCGATGCTGATACCTCCAATTGCATCTGAACCATCCACGTGTCCAGATCAGATGGTCCAGATTGCGTTTCCTGACTTTGGTTTAAAAACATACAACTCCGCTCATAATGTTTTTAGGCCAATCTTAGCCGTTGATCTCTGCAGATCAACGGTCCTACTTCAACCTTTCTCCACCTTTATATTTTCCGTTTTAAACCCCCAGATTTAATCCTAGCCGTCGATCTTCTACATCCAATGGCCCACAATAAAATCGCTCCCCTTGCTTCCGCCCGTGCATCTATCTGTTATCGCGCTCATTCTCTACTATCAGATCTGAGACCCCAGATCCAACGGTGCACACGGAGTTTCGCGTAACTTTCAAAGCGGAAGTTAATTTCTCAAAGGGCACGCGATATAAGCTATTTTCTGGTGCCACGTGTCGGGCGGGGATGCATATTGCGTTCCAAAAAGAAAAACTGCCTACCCACCTTCTCTCCACACGAAACCCGTGGTTTTAAGTCCCGAAACCACTTTACCTCTTTCCATTTGTAATTCATCGCATGCCTCCTTAGCCGTTCATCTTTATGAGCCGATCTCATCCAACAACTCATATTCATCCCGAACCCCCAACTCTATTTTTTACCATGTTTCCTCAGAACAAAGGATTTAACCTTATTGTTTCGCATTTTGTTATAAAACACGAATAATGTGAATCCTTCACATTATTAGTCCGCTGCTTATCCCGACCATTGATTTCCTTGACCAATCATGAATCAACGGCTCTGACTTAATTATTCCTCCACTTTCCTTTTGACCTCCTCTAACAGATCCCGACCGTTGGATGCTGCCATCCAACGGCCTTGCTCCTTCCCCACACCCTCTAAATTATTTTTCCCCAATAACGCCGGATTTTATAATATTTTTTGTATTTTGCAGGTGTTTAATGGTTTTTCCATTATATTGAAGAAAAGCTAAAGGCCGAGGATGACGATTCCCGTGCCTTTGATTCATAAAAGGAAGCCATTCGCAGGGTTCACCTCCACGTCTCATCAATGCTTCATGGGCATTGATGCCATACAAGCCCTATGTGGCCCTGCACATCAACAAGACACACAATGATGCATAAAATAATCAAAAGAGTATCGGTGTTGAAGATTAAACACAACAGAACAGAGAATTGAAGACAGTTTTGAGGGATTACGACTAAAATCTACTATCAAAAGCCTAATCCTCAAAATTAAAACATAGTTAAAGAAAATCATAAGTGTTTATCAGACAAAAAGGCCTCCACCGCCACAACAAAGGAAAATTGATTCCTCTCAACTACCACAGTGCCACCTGTAGCTTCAAAGCACACAAACAGAGGCTAATTAATGACCAGTAGTGAATATCTGCCTCACAAACCGCAAAGAGTTAATTCAGCCGAAGAACTAATTGCAAAATATCTGCTGAGTTACTATAGAGATGACAAAGGGCCTTAAAAGTCAACAAAAGCTCCCACCGAGCTTAAACCTTTAAATGTAAATCAATTAATACAGTGAAAATATCTGTACTCTTCTCCATTAAGCCCTTCAAAGGCCGAGAAGCATTAATCTGTATTAATTGACCCAGGAGATCTTTTTTTCAGATCCCACCTCCTGATTTCTTCTATAAATACTTCTGTAGAAGATGAGAAAATGTGGGTTGCAGAACTTTGAAATATACTTGTGCTCAAAACTTCTGATTGTAAATAGTATTCAAAGGTTGTTGGAGCTCTGCTTGTGATAGAATAGTTAGGCTAAGAAGCGAAGATGATTGCTAACCTGAAACACTGGACTTAAAGCTGTAACTGGTTTGAAGTATCAATACAAGCTGATTTATGGGATCTTGGTCTGTGTCGACGGTGATGTTTTTCTTATTGTAAATCATTGTTTTATTTCTGTTTTCACTTTGTCCATCTTCTCTAATAAAGAAAATCAAGCATAGAGTTAGGATTTACTGTATATCAGTACCCTTCTCTGACTGATAAGCTTTATCTAAATGTTTTCTTCCAATTTGTGTTATTTAGGAATGATTTAATTTAGTTTAAGCAGTTAGGAATGCTGGCGTTCCCTCATCCTCCTGTCTTAGCTAATTGTTATTATTGAAATTTATTTTCAGTTTATGTTAAGTAGAGATGAACTAAGGAAGATATGGTGAGCCCTGGTCCTAGTTTTATCCCCAAATACTATCTGAAAGTTTCCTTAGGAGTGTGTTGAAACCTGGCTAGTTTCGAAGTACTTACTAGATCTTAGACCATTCTTCATTATCATTTGCGTTTATGTTGTGTTTAATTGTTTTTATATTGAAAGTATATCAAAGGTTGGCTAGTTTCAAAGTACTTACCAGATTCTAGTTTACTTTTATGTTTTTCTTAAGTGTATGTCAAAATATGGTTAGTTTCAAAGTACTTACCAGATCTTGGGCTGCTCTTGGTTCTTCATTTGTTTAATTCCCCTTCTTGTTGTATCATTTCATTCCATAAATCGACTTTAAATAGATCCGTAGACATAGATGACTTGCCCCATGGACCACTCTTGAACCTAGTTGTTTCAATTAAAACCCTATTATGACTCCATAGCCCAATGGACTAAAACCAACAAAACATCCATATTTTTGGCCAAAGCTTGTTCTATTTTCTTGCAACTTCACACCTTTGAAACTCTTTCCATTTAGGACTTTCCACTCAAATAATAATCATGCTCAACCATCCAAAAAAAACAAAAACCCTCGACCTTCATAACTAGCCTAATATCATTACCCAAAACCTTAAACATAAATCCATCTTTACACTTATTGGAGAGATCCCTCTTCGGATTCAGGAGGGCTAGATCCTAGAATCCCAAAGTGGTTGAAACGGTGTTGTCCCTACTGTTGGACTTTGCCAATCTTGCTGATTACAGGGAAATAACAAGGGGAAAGACTATCTCCTCATGGGATGCGATGAAGAAAATCTTTATAAAGAAATACCAGGATTACTGTAAATCCCTTGATATCAAGGAGGTGAGTTTTAAGTTTGTGTAGAAAGAAGATGAGATTATGGAAGATTGTGTGGAGCGATTTAAATATATACTACAGAGGTTAGACCATAGTGACCTCGACAAAGATATTATGAAGATTATCCTTCTCCGGGCACTAAGGGAAGATTCTCTGCAACTTTTAAACATAGTAATAAAGGGGGACATATCAAAGGAATACTTCGATACTATCTGCGAGTTGTGCATCCAGTGTTCGCAAGGCGCTGCAATAAATGGACAAGGAATTCAATCATCAAAAAAATTCCGATGGAGGGGTCACAAAGGCGAAAATTGGAAATATACTGGATAACCTGAGGACTGATATACTAAGTACACTATCTGCCCAGATGGACACCTTGCAAGCGAAGCAAAAGAAAAAGGAGTTGGAGAAGACTATGGCTATATTCTACCCTTAGTGCAGAAAGAAACATCTGCTGAAGGAATGCCCATTGAACACAGTTTAAGCCCGTGTAATTTGTGAACAGGCCCAAGCGACTAGCTGGTGTCCTTCCTTGCTAGGATTGAAGGCATTTTTTCAAGGAGAAAGTGAAGAAAGCATGGTGGATCAACTGTATTTCATGAAATCGAAGAAGCCATGGCAACCCTGACCATCGAATATGAATCTAGGTATGCCTCAAGACCCGTCTCAGTGTTTTAATAATTTTAATATGGGTCCCCAGTCTGTACCTTTTTCACCAGTATGGTCTCAATATCAATGTCCACCCTGGCAACAGTTGTTTCCCCAGACTAGTTTGAATCCTCCATGGGCTCGAACTGACATGGACCCTCTCCTAATGGGTAGTTTCCCCAATCAATGCCACAACAACAACTTCAATTTCCTTCCAATGTACCTCCAGGTAATCCACCCCTCTGAACTCAACTTCCTATCCAACCCAACCCAAATCCTAATATTAAAGTGGTTCAACAAGATGACACTCTCAACCCTCCATCATATAACATTTCTACCACAGGGCTTAACGAAATAAACCTATGATCTGGGCAAGTATTGAATGCTCCAAATTCACCTATTATTATTGAACAAGTTGAAAATGAAGTTATGGAACAAGAACCAAAAATAGTTGGGGATAAACCAGACCAAAACATTGCAAATCAAACACCTCCTCAACCTACTATTAACTAGGGACGTCCAGTCAATCCACCATATCCTGAAATATTGGCCCTAGGTAAACAGAGCCCTCATGCATAATTTGATTTTCTAAGGGTATTACAAAGTTTGTTTGTTAAAATTCCCCTGCTCCAAGCTATGAGGGATGTACCTATATACGCAAAAACTCTCAAAGAATATTGCTCTAAGAAACCCAGAAAGAAATCAAGGGATCCGTTGAATAGCCATGTGATGGGAAAATTGTGTGACATCATGCTGGGAAAATTCATGCCTGTAAAATATGGGGACCTAGGGAATCCAATTCTAATGGTACAGATTAATGGGGTTGAAATCCCAAATGCACTGGTATATTTGGGGGCTGCCATAAAAATCATTACCTCTAAAACAATGAATGCATTGGGGCTTAGAAACATTAAGCCGACCCCTACTGTCTTGGAATTGGAAGATAGGTCTACAATCAAACCAGTAGGGAAATTGGAAGACATTACTATTTCAGTAGACTCATGGCACTATCCTGTGGACCTCCTTGTATTACAAACACAATCCCCAGCCGGTGGTAATCCCTTGACTTTGGGAAGACCTTGGCTCGCAACCAAGGATGCCTATATTGGGTCTCAATATGGAAATATGGTTATATCAAATGGGATGGTCACAAATAACCTCACTCTCTATCCTCCTGTAGAACAAAGCCCATCAGAGAAACCATTAGCCAAGCGGAAATCTCTACCAATGGAAGAATCCAACTTCTACCGAGACCGGTCCTTACCATTGGGCAGACCCTTCAATTCAAAACAAAAACTGGGGATGATACCATTAAAATTTTTATTAACAACCCCTGTTATTTTTCTGATTCAACTCGTCAAATTCTAGAATCTTCCATGAGCTGTGAAATGCAGGAAAATATCGAACAAGAATATGAAATTGAGCACATCCTTGCAACTTCATCCCATGATAGTATTTCTATTGAAATTGAACTAGGAAAAACACTGAACATCAACCTGAATCTTTCAGAATTCCAGACAAAACAACTCCTAAAAGTTCTTCGAAATCATAAGGAAGCCTTCGCCTAGGATTATACTGATATGAAGGGGATTCCTTCTAGTCTATTTAATCATCATATTTACATTAAGGAAGACTGTCATTCTGTGAGACAACCCCAATGGAGAATGAATCCCACCTTAAAGAACATTGTCAAGGATGAACTTTAGAAATTACTGGATGTAGGATTCATTTACCCCATCCCAGACATCGAATGGGTGTCCCCGCTGGTTATCGTTCCCCAAAAGAATGGTAAATGGTGGATCTGCATGGACTATAGGGAATTAAAAAAAGCAACTCAAAAAGACCATTTCCCTTTGCCATTCATTGACTAAGTCCTGGACACCCTGGCTGGGAAAAAGTTTTTCTCCTTCCTAGACGGGTTTAGTAGGTATAATCAAATCTAGATAGCCCCGTAGGACCAAAATAAGACAACCTTTACATGCCCATGGGGGACCTTTGCATATAGAATTCTTCCATTTGGTTTGTGTAATGCGCCTGCGACATTCCAGAGGGAAATTATGGGAGTTTTTTGTGATTTAGTCAATGACAGTGTTGAAATCTATATGGATGATTTTACTCTATATGGGAATTCATTTGAAGAAGGATTAGCGAATTAGGAAAAATTACTCGAAAGATGCAAACAGACCCATTTGTCTCTGAGTATAGTGAAATGTCATATGATGAGGGTAGAAGGAATAATATTGGGAAATTTTCTCTCGGTTGTTGGAATTCGAGTTGATCCAGCCAACGTAGAGGTAATACTGCATTTCCCCATACCTAAGACACCCGCATAGGTACCTAGCTTTATCGATTGCGCTGGTTACTATAGTCGCTTTATAGAAAATTTTGCTAAAATAGCACATCCAATTTTTTAGTTGCTGACAAAAGATGCATAATTTTTGTGGATAGAGGACTACAAATTTTTTTTTGTGAAGATCAAGGGACTGGTTTATGAAACTCTGACCCTTCGAGGACCTAATTGGGCATTACCATTTCATAGTTGATGCCTCTCAGACAGCAGTAGCAGTAGTCTTAGGATAATAGGTAGACAAGACACCGTATGTAGTTTACGACGTCAACAAGAATTTGACTCTTGCTAAGTTAAATTACACAGTGACTAAAAATGAATTCTTGGCTGTCATCTAAGCTATCAACAAGTTCTGACACTATATCATCAGGTATCCTACTTTTGTACATACTAACCATGCAGTAATAAGGTATTTGATGAAAAAACCTATTACTCCTGGTTGCATTACAATATGGCTACTATTGCTTCAAGAATTTGATATTACAATAGTAGATAAACCAGGGAAGGATAACGTAGTCGCTGATTTTTTGTCTAGATCGGATAATAACGATGAAGGCACACCCATAGAAGTTAGCTTTCTGGATGAGCATCTCTTCGCAATTTCTACTACTCCTCCGTGGAATGTAGATATTTCTAACTATCTTGATACAGGTAAAGTGCCTCATCATTTTTCATATAGGGAATAGTGGAAAATCATTCATCCTAGTGCTCGATATTCCTGGATGGCAGGATACCTTTTCCATACAGGAGCTGATCAATAGGTTCAATGTTGTGTACATGAGGAGGATATTTATGAAGTGTTGAAGGCTTCCCATGATGGCCCTTATGGGGGGAATATTGCAGATAAAATAATAGGCCATAAGTTGTTACAAATGGTATATTACTGGTCTTCTATCTTCGAAGATGCACAAAATCATGTCCGAAGGTGCAGTAGCTAGCGCATGGGGCAACCCGATTGATCTGATGAAATGCCTTTACAGCCCCAGGTAGTCCTCGAACCTTTTGAGAAGTGGGCCATCCATTTTGTTGGACATTTTAACCCACCTTCCCAGCAAAAGGTTGACATTCTGGTATACATCGATGATGTGACTAAGTGGGTGGCAAAGCTATTGCGAAAGAAACATAACAAGTGGTTTTAGATTTTATATTTGAGGATATTTTTGCTCGTTACGATACTCTTAGGGAGATTTTTTGAGATGGAGGAGCACAATTTATGAAACACATGATAATGAGGCTTATGCAGAAATATGGGGTTAAGAACAGGGTGACATCTCCATACCACCCCTAGGCGAATGGACAAGAGGAAAGCAAAAACAAGGTATTGGAAAAGATCTTGACAAAGACTATGGCAAACCATCACCAGGATTAGGCTCAAAAGCTTCCCAAAGCTCTTTGGGCATACTGAACAACATGGCAGAACACAACTGGGTTTTCACCATTCGAGTTGGTTTATGGGAAATCCCCCTTGTTCTCGATAGAATTTGAGATCAGTACACTTAGAAAAAATCTCAAAGTAGGGTTGGACTTGTAAGATGCCCAAAAATACCAGCTGGATCAGCTTAATGAATTAGATGAAATCCGTTCAATGGCTGTCCAGAAGATCATTTCTATTCAACAACAGAGGACGAAATGACATGATAAGTTTATAAAAAATAAGGTGTTTCACAGAGGAGATTGGGAATTACTCGATGACTCTCATTTTAAGGATTTCAAAGGAAAGCTTTACATTTGCTAGATGGGGCCTTATGATCAGGAGATCATGTCCACGTTCAAAAAATGCTAAAAAATGTTTTCAATCTGAACGACCATAAAGGTCTTGTCACTGCGATTCTGGCGCCGTGAATGGTTCGCAAAACAGAGGTCGTATGCAGAAGTTATGAAGGTTTGAATAGTCCAGTAAAATCCAAAAATGTGTTGACCAAGTTTGACTATATTAAATTTGGAAAAATTAAAAAAAGAATATTCCATGAAGGTCGAATTATATTCTGACAAGTGGAAATCGTTGGTTGGTTGTTTGGTTGACTTTGGAGATTTTTGGCCTATCACGAGCTGCCATGTGGTAGGCCCAGAGGCCACCACGTGGCCCCAGGCTAGAGAAATGGTCTATTAAATTTTTTTTGTGGCGACAGGATTTGACCCCAGGTCGCTCGCCTGCGAGCACATAAGCCTGACCATCTGGGCTGCACATTACATCTTAACTAACTATGGTCACAAATGTTATTTGAAGTTGAAAAAAATTCGTTTGGTGGGAGGAAGGGCTAGCCCCATGTGTACCCAAATCCATGTGACCCGTATGCTCGTGACTGGGGGCTTCTCCAACAAATAAACTGCTGATGGTTATTGCCAAATGGGAATCCCGCATGTGAACATGGAGTAGCACTAATTGCCACAGTTAGATAAACATCAGGTCAAACTTTGCGCCGAGGTTTTGATGGTACCGGTCACATGCCCATGATCATGGATAACATTAAAATTTAATGCCTTCGCTAACTTTGGGGCAAAGTCTGACATTTTCGGCCTTTTTCCATTTTTTTCGACTTTAACCAAAGTTCTTCCAGTTTTGGAGGAGGTTTTTGAGGGATATTGGGAAAATCTTGTTTCTGCCATAACTCCCTCATTATTGGACCAAATTGGATGAAAAAATAGTCAATTTTGGGTATTCCTGGCATTCTAAGAAGTTGGGCACAGTTTTTAGGTCGAATAGAGGTCATCTTCAACAGTTTTAGCTTCGAGGAAGATCAAGGATCCATCAGGTCAATCATGGAGAAGGGAGTGTATTGGGCTTTCTTTATCTGTTTTAGGTAAATGAATAGTCATCTCTGGCTAATTCATACCATATGAAGTTGATTTTACAGAGATATTTTCCTATTGAGGCTTATTTTCACTTGTACTTACATTTTGAGCAAATTAATACATGAGGGACATGCCATTGGGAGTTAGACTAGCAGATGTAGCCTAGGAGGGGTGAACTGTTTCAATAATTTGCTGAGTAATGTGCTTTGTGAAGTTTATTTCTCTGTTCTTTATTGATGTACAATGATAAAAAATTAAAATACTTAATTAATCCTGACACAGAAATGTGTTTAAAAAAGCCAAAACTATTTGTTTAACCTGCAAATTAAGGAGAACCTTATGCACACATTATTATTACTGTTTGGATACTTAGCACAACATAGCTAATATAATACATTCAGATCAAGTTGGTATCAGAGCTAGAGTTTTATTCGTTGTATTTTTCTTATGAAAGGTTTGTTTAACTGTTTGCAAGGTTTTTGATGCTTACTAGGTTGAAGCTTAAGAGAGGAGAAGGTCAATTGGCAAGGACTTACAGTAATCCTCAGCCAAGGAGGGCAAGAGTGCCATTATCTGCACCTTCAATTTCACCTCCAAGAGAAGCAGAAGAATCCATAAGCATGTCTTCAAGGGAAGGATAAATCCATGAAGAAGTTGATCCGAAAGAGGAAGAAAGGGTGTTTAGAAAATTATTCCTTGATTTGACAGAAATGGTGAGAGTGCTTTATCAAGAAAGGAATGAAAATTTTGAAGGAGAAGGATCCAAAATTCACAAGGAAGAACAAGGATTGTCAAGAGGCCATAATGATGAGGATAAATCCAAGAAGGGTAATGGACGAAATGGAGGCAGTGGAAAGTTTCCATCATCACCCTCATCTTCATCTTCATCTTCATCTTCGTCAACCTCTACATCATCTTCAGTACATCATTCTCAAAGTCAAGAACACGGGTAAAATTCATTTTCTTAAACTTCACGTTAAGTTTGAATTGGCAAAGTTTGATGGTGAAGTAAATGCAAAAAAGCTAGATAATTGGATTAGGTAATTAAAGGTCTACTTGAGAATTCAAAATTTTCATGATGACGAAATCAAAATTCATCTAGCTTCATTTTGAATGGAAGGTGCAGCTCTTGTTTGGTGGGAAGCCAAGACAAGGGAGGAGATCAAAAAATATGGTAAGATTATCTTATCATTGTCTAATTTAATTTCTGCAATAAAAAAACATTTTTATTCATTAGCTCACATGCAAAAAGCCATAATGGATTGGAAAAATTTTAAACAATTGAAAGGACAAAATGTTCAAGTTTATACCCAAGAATTTAGAAGAAGAGCTCTTTTACTAGGAATTGATTTGCATAGCCAAGACACTTTACTCAAGTACGTAGGAGGTTTACATACTTACCTAAGACATACCATTCTCATGTTTAACCCTACAAGCTTAAATGAGGTTTGTGTTCAAGCCACACATTTAGAGACAAGGGGAAAACAAAACTTATATGGGAATGAGGAAAGTGAGTTTAAAGGCAAATGGAAGAAAAAGAGAAATGAAAATTCTAGAAAAGAGAAGGGAATTTTTTTTTCAAACACTGTTCTAAAAAAAGCCATGATGAGGACCATTGTTGGAAACTTCATCCAGAGTTGAAACCAGAAAGTTTTAAAGCCAAAGATAAAGCCAAGGAGAAAGGCAAGATAGTTGCAATAGCTAAACAAGACCTAGGGTCAGAATCAAGAGATGAAACAAAAATTCATAACTATGGCACTAAAGAACTTGAAGGGGAAAGAGAATGAAACTAAACCTAGTTCTAGTATTTCTAACTGTCACATAGAAGCTCCAAGTGAAGAGAAGAGAATTGAACTGTTTCATGTGAGGGTCATTTCCAAACATACCAAGTTTGACACACTATTTGACAATGGGTCGCAAGAGAACCTTATTTTTGAATACTTAGTCAAGAAACTGAATCTTGAAACCATTCCACATCCTAAATCATATCCTCTTGGTTGGATTTGTAAGGATGCAAATTTGCAGGTTTCAAATAAGTGCATGTTGCGCTTTGCAATAACATCACATTTTATTGACTGAGTTGAATTAGATGTTGTTCCGCTTGATATTATAGGTATGGTGTTGGGAAGTCCTTACTTGTTTGACAGGAAAGCTATCTTCCATCGCCATGAGAACAAGTACCATTTATTAAAGGATGGCAAGGAGTACATTGTGAGAGCACATCACAAAAAAAAACTGGACTCTTCTTTAGTGAATGCGGGGCAGATGAAAAGGCTTGTCAATGCAAGTCAAAATTTGAATTTATTGATGATTAAACAAAAATAAGTTTTACATAATCCTTTTCATGTATATGATGATGTAAATAATGAGTTGTTTCAGTCTAAAAGCAGGTTGTCTTTGAAAGAAGATGACAAGAATTTGCAGCAATCGTCTTTGGTGTCGATCGGTGCAGAAAACAAAGTGTCAGTGCAAGGAGGTGCAAAGATCCAAGAGAGGGTAAACCATCCATGCAAAGAAGGCACAAAGTTCAGCAATGATCATTTCTGGTTTCAGAATGGCAGAGTACTATGGCAAGGAAACTTGGTTTGGAATCGACACAAGTACAAGGCTAATTCAACAAAAAATCGCCATAAGGACAGGATGCAAGGTGAAATTAATTTTCAGTTTCCTTTGAAGATATACCAATGTAGGAAAAATATGTTTAATGCAAATTTAAGTCGTTTTTCTACAAGTTTCGAAAATATGCAGCATGACAAGGTCAAAGTCAACAACAGTTGATCAACAGATTCAAGGAAAAATTTGTTGTTTCATGAGAAGATCCAATTAATGAAATCGGGGAAATTTCAGTGGATTAAGATTGGAAGAGTGGAGATTCAGTCTCCTCATCTTTAGGTTCAGTAGTCTAGAGATATTTTGGGGTAAAAAATCTTCCTAGTGGGGAGATGTGATCAGGAGATCATGTCCAAGTTCAAAAAATGCTCAAAAATGAAAGTGCTAAAAAATGTTTGCAATCTGAACGACCGAAAAGGTTTCGTCACTGCGATTCTAGAACCATGAACGGTTCACAAAACAGAGGTCATATGCATAATTTATGAAGGTTTGAAAAGCCCAGTAAACTCCAAAAATGTGTTGACCAAGTTTGACTTCGTTAAATTTGGAAAAATTAAAAAAATAATATTCCATGAAGGGAGAATTATATTCTGACAAGTGGCAATCATTGGTTGGTTGTTTGGTTGACTTTGGAGATTTTTGGCCTATCATGGGCTGCGACGTGGTAGGACCAAAGGCCACCACATGGCCACAGGCCAGAGAAATGGTCTATTAAAATTTTTGTGTGGCGACAGGATTCGACCCCGAGTCACTCGCCTACAAGCACATAAACCTGACCATCTGGGCTGTACATTACATCTTAACTAACTATGGTCACAAATGTTATTTTAAGTTGAAAAACATTCGTTTGGTGGGAGGAAGAGCTAGCCCCATGTGTAACCGACTCCACGTGACCTGTATGCTTGCGACCGGGGGCTTCTCCAGCAAACAACCCGCAGACGGTTACTGCCAAACGGGAATCTCGCATGTGAATGCGGAGTAGGAATAATTGCCACGGTTAGATAATCGCCAGGTCAAACTTTGCACTGGTGGTTTTGATGGTATCGGTGACATTCCCATGACCATGAATAACATTAAAATTTAATGCCTCCACTAACATTAAGTATCAGATGCTGTTACTCTGCTATTGCTATTACTCCCGAAAATTTTCTAAGTATCGAATGTTGTTACTCTGCTACTGCTATTACTCCCGAAATTTTTCTATCAAATGTTGTTACTCCTTGGATGCTGCTACTCGTTATGTTGTTATTCCTTGGAGGCTGCTACTCGTGTTGTTGTTACTCCTTGGATGCTGCTGCTCTATGTTGTTGTTACTCCTTGGACGCTGCTACTCGTCATGATGTTACTCCTTGGATGGTGCTACTCCGTGATGCTGTTACTCCTTGGTTGCTGTAACTCCGCGATGCTATTACTGCACGATGTTGCTACTCCTTGGATGTTGTTACTCCGCGATGCTGTTACTCCTTGGGTGCTGTTACTCCATCAATGCCGTCACTTCGCCAATGTTATTACTCCATCAACGCTGTTACTTCGCTGTTTTTTTTTCCATTCCTCTACCAACTGTCGCTTCCCTCAAGTAGGTTTCCAGGTACATCTCCATTGAATCTTATGGATTTAATTAAATATTTCATGGATAAGACATTGAAACCATGGATGGCTATTTTTAATTTGCGGGGGGGGGGTGCCGCCATAATTAAACAACGACGTAGTTAAATCACACCAAATATTATCCTAAAATCATTATTAAATCTCGTGCCGATGGTACACTCCATGATATTCACGTATAATCATTAACATGTATTGGGACTAGAAACATGCACATGTTGCCAACCGATCAATCCCTTCCAATTTATGCGAAATAATTACTATCTCATCCATCGTACTTACCATAATCTGCCATTATTTTCTTCATTTCCCAAGAAATCACCTGCCGTAATTTCCGTTATTCCACTTTATTTTTCACCATGTTGTTATTGTCAAAATTGGTAGCCATCACTCCTTCCAACGGTCTGCTGCATCCAATGTGCTGTTACAATCTCTACAGGATGGGTGGACTGGATGTGCGGCATGAACCGGAAGATACAACTCTGGTCCGTAGCAATGCAGATGTGTGGCAAGTTTTTATCGATGCAGGATGGGATATCTATTTTTATATACTGTAGGGATTAGATGAAGGGATCACGATATAATTTGTGCTAAATTTGGATGAGAATCGCTCTAGGGTTAGAGGAGTAGAAATTCCCATCACAAAAGGAGCCATTGTAGAAGTTAGTGGGCTAACATGGAAATGAAAACAATGGTTCTCTTGGAGGACTCCCCTGCCAGAATTTCCTGAACTGTTTTTGCAGGTTGGAGAGAGTGTTGTCCAGAAGGGGAGAGGGTATGATCATAAATCCTTACCGTACCCATGGAATGAGGTAGCAGGCTTTGTTATGAAATATATAACCTGAAAAGAATGGTTTGTCACTTTGTTCAAGTACTATTTCAAAATCCCAACCCATCTTTGATTCCCACAGGCACAAGTTCACTCTTTAAACATGCCTTTATTTCTAATGAAAAATCTCCAACTCATGGCGCAGTCCGCTCAGTGTTCGCACTAGGTGTTGGCAGTCCTTAACAATTACAGACTGTTTTTTTTGTTGGTTATGCATTCAATGGCCCAATTTGCAATGTGCCAAATTTTGCAATAAAGTATTTGGGAAATTAATCTTGCTTTTATTTTAATAAAAGAAATAAAATGGGTGAGGGGACCCATGCATCATTTTAATAAAAACTCCTATGGTGAAAAAAGTCACTTAAGTGGCTTAAGTTAGCAGCCCAAGTGTGAAAAGGGGCCAAAGGCAACCAAACTAGACCATGGTTGACCAAGTCAACAACGTACCCTAAGAGGGGAAGCTTACATATGAAGATTGCGTAGTTGGAGTGGAGGGAAATTAAAATGAGAGAAACCCTAATGTGAGTGGGGTCCATGCACACATTTCATAAAATATGAAGGAGAGCATTGTGGAGATTAGTTTTGAAGATAGAATTCGAAGTTGAAGCTCTCTTCAACTTGTTGCTGCTTAGCTCAAGAGGGATTCCTGTTTAGGACTGCCCTTCTCTTCCATGGGAGGCCATGGAGAGATTTTTCTTCATCTTCCTCACATCATGGCTTGAGGCCAAAGCAATCATCTATAGCTACTGCATTATTCTTGCAACAACAGAATGTTGGAATTGCTGGTGTTGCAGTGAAGGACTTTCACCATCTCACTTCCGGAGTTGGTTTGTAGAGGGGAAGCTCATTCCTTCTCTAGGAAATCAGAAAAGGAGATTTTTGAAGCTCATATTTTGGATTTGGCATCAGGCCATATATTTTTCTCTCATGCGCAGCGTAGTCCCTTATTCTTACAACGTTATATTCAGAGAGGGTTTGCAGGTGGAGCTCATTTTGTGCACTAGTGAGTGAAATCTTCAGTGAGGGGATCAACCCCTTCATTTTGGAGATTATTGGAGGAGTTTTCATTGTTTATTGCAACATATACTTCCTTCTCCATTCTTGTATTATTATTGAGTTGCAAAAAATACACTGCAACTCTGGCATTTTCTAGTTTTATGTATTTTAGCCAATCCCTTGGAGGATTGTTGTAATAAAGTTTTCTGGGGTTGAAATCTTGCTCCCCCATATTTATTTGAGCTTGTAATGCTATATCATCATATTTATATCAGATTGCAGTCATTTTCTCTTAGAGACTGCGCAGTGACAGAGTAGCTGGATTTATGTAGCAGTGTATTATCTTGTTCCATGTACATTCCCTATCGAGGCTGATTTGAGCTTACCTTGAGAGGAATTTTCCTCAAGGGATTTGTATTAAATTTGCTGCTATACATTATGTATTAGATTTTCACTCTTCTCATATTTTATGGGTCATTATTTCACTACTGTTACATGTTCGAGTTTTAATACTGTTGAAGATTCCCTCATTGTTCACTATTTCAATGTACCTATTGGTGGGAGATCTGAATAACCTGCTTAAGGTTATTTATTTGAGCTTATATTCTGCAGGGAGTTTGTATCAGATCTATTTCAAGGCATCCCAGCATTGGATTTCCTTATTTTTACATGGGCTTCCTTATACATCGTCCTCATGTACAGCTAGTGCAGAAATTCCTTGAAGGGAATTATTAGCTCTTGACATGTTCTATTGGCAGAGTTTGCTGGAGGGACAAGTAGCCTATGGATCTCATCCTTCCTTGTGAAGGTGAAATATCTAGTAAATTCCCATGCATTCAATCTCTGAAATAGTTCATTGTTGATTATTAATACTCCCGGAGGTGGAAATTAGGAATATCTTTAAATATTCCCGGCAAAGGAAAAATTTCCCCATTTGGGACATTACACGATTTCAAGTCCCATGGGCACAACTATGTGAACTATCAGAAGAGGGATTAGTATTTTTCATTGCTACTAGGGAAGAAGAACCAACACCTCCAGCTGATTCAGCAAAAGAGGAAGAGCCGGAGGAAATGGAGGAAGAACTAGCATCTCTTGCTGATTCAGCAAGAAAAGAAGAAGAGCCAGAGGAAATTGAGGAAGAACCAACATCTCCTGCTGATTCGAAAAGAGAAGAAGAAGAACAAGATTCAACAAGAGAAGAAGAAGAATAAGAGGAGTTGGAGGAGGAAGATGAAGAACCAGAGGAAATGGAAATAGAAGAAGTACTTGGTGATATAGTCGAGGATGTCACACAAGAACAAACCTTGCCTATGGAACCTATAGATGAAGGAATCATGAAGATAATGGATGAAGTTGATTTAAGTAAAATATAGGCTAGACTTCCAACATGGCTTCCTCAACTTATACTGGAAATTTTCTTCGCCTTTTCTTGATGCTTCAGAGCATATCCTTTTTCTCTTTGTGCACGAGAGCCTGTAATGAATTCATGAGGGAACAAAGAAGTGGGAAAAGGAAAATTTCAGAACAGGAAGGAATTTTGTTACAGGGATTCCAGGAATAGTACCACAAGAGGGGATAAATAGAAGTGAGATAGGGAAAAAATTCAAGGGTAAAGTGGGGTTTTTACGAAGTGGATAGGGAAAATTCAGAAGAATATGGGAAGGTTAATCATTATGGTATTGAAGAAGAAAACTAAGGGAATATTACGAAAGTGGAATATGAATAAAGGAAAAAAAAATTCTGGAAGGTCTGCCTGCACTGGTGCAAAAAAAATAACTGCAGCGAGAATTAAGCGTTACTTGAATAAAAAATATCCATGCTAATTACCCCAATTGTATAAAGGTTGGTTCTATTGAACCTGATTTTACTTGGTGGTCGCTAGCATATCTAAAGATCAAGCAACATTCTCTTTTTATTAGAAATTTTTATCTTCCTGCCAGCAAGCTAGTTTTCAGGTTGATCCTTCTGCAATCATGTCAGTGAATTGATTTTCATAATTACAGGAAAATATTTTTTTTTTTTTTTTGTATTTTAAAATTTTTTAAAGAAGAAGAAGAATTCATGTTTTCAAAAGGTTGGTATTACCATTCACCACCACCGTCCTGAATTTCTGTTGGGTTGCTGTGTAAAATCTTTCCTGGCAAGTGGCTGAAAATACTTCTTTAATCTGTGTCCATTTACCAAGAATACTGAATTTTTTCCATCAATAGTTTTAACTTCTACTGCTCCATTCTCAAATACTCGGATCACTTCATAAGGTCCCATCCAATGTGTATGGAATTTCCCTTTACAAATTTTAAATCTAGAATCATAAAGGAGCACCCAATCACCTGGTTGGAATTTCTTTTTCTGAATAGACTTGTCATGCCACCTTTTGCGTTGCTGCTAAATTAGTATGTTCTGCTGAAGAGTATTCCTAAAAAATTAATCTAACTCATTTAATTGGAGAAGGTGTTGTTTTTGTGCCTCAGAGAGATCTGGTCCTAACTGAATTGTAGTTCTGAAAGTTTTGATCTAGAATTCAATTGGTAACAGAACCTGTTTGCCATATACCAGCTTATATGGTGTATGTCCCGTGATATTTCTCCAAGTGGTTATGTATGCCCACAAAGCTTCTGGTAATATTTCAACCCAGTCTTTCTGATGCATATTTACTGTCTTTGTAAGAATGGACTCAATCACTTTGTCTGTGGATTCCACCTAGCCATTTGCTTGCGGGTGATACGGCGTGGATTTCCTGTGCCGAATATGTATTGCTCCATCACACCCTGTACCAGATTATAAATAAACAGTAGACCATTGTCAGAAACAATTTCTCTAGGCACACCAAATCTAGTAAATATTTTAGTAAAAAGAAAATATACAACAACTTTTTCTGTAGCAAAGGAAACAGCTTTACCTTCTACCCATTTTGTAACAAAATATGTACAAACCAAAATATGCTTTTTACTTAATGACGTTGGATTTATTGGCCCTATAAAATCAATAGCCCATTTTTCAAATGGCTCAATCATAACTTGGGGGCATAAAGGCATTTCATTGGTTTTATTAGGCTGGCCCACTCGTTGACAGCTATCACATCGCCTGACATACTGTTTGGCATCCTTAAACAAGGAAGGCCAAAAGTAACCAGCACACAATACTTTATATGCAATCCTCTTATCAGCGAAGTGGCCTCCACAAGGTTCATCATGAGAAGATTTCAATATATCAAACACTTCCTCCTATCTTACACATCTACGGATAATCAGATCTGGACCAGTGTAAAAGAGATCTCCTTGAATCCACGAGTATGCAACACTTTTCTGAATAATATTCCTCTTTTCATGAGAGGAAAAGTGGGGTGGTGTTTTCCCAGTAACTAAGTAATTAGCAATGTCAGCAAACCATGAAGAATCTGTTGACATAGCAAAAATATGTTCATCCGGAAAATCATCATTAACAGGAGTTGCTTTACCAGGATTATCTAATCTAGAAAGAAAAATCTGCTACAACATTATATTTTCCCGGTCTATCAGAAATAGTAACATTAAATTCCTGCAACAATAGCAACCACCTAGTCACTCTACCGCTAGTCAATGGTTTGTTCATCAAATATTTAATCGCGGAATGATCAGTATGTACAAATACTTCATATACTGTAATATAGTGCCTGAACTTATTAATTGCAAAAATTACAGCTAAAAACTCTTTCTCTGTAAATGTATAATTTAATTCAGCGGAAGACAAGTTATTACTAATTTAATAAATAGCATAGGATTGCTTATTTTCCTCTTGTCCTAAAGCTGCGCTAATAGCCAAATCTGGAGTGTCAGAGGAAATGTGAAAAGGTAGGGACCAGTTAGGACCTCTCAAAACTGGTGGTTGTACCAATTTTTCCTTTAATTTTTCAAAAGGCTGTTGGAAAGCTATGGACCAAGAAAATTCACTATCCTTAGCTAGAAGTCGGAAAAGAGGGGCAACTGTCTTAGAAAAAATTTCAATGAATCTGTTAGTGTCAGTCTTGTAATACTTCCATCAGTGATCAAATCTGCTCTTTTGCATTTTCATATTAGGAGTCTCATACTATTACTTATTATCACTCCATTAGGTCATGGATTCACTGATGGTAGTGGTCACTTCATCATTTTCCCTCGTGAAAATACTTGTTCATTCTCCTCTCTATGTTCTTCAGTCATGATTCACTTTCACTCTGCAGTTCATTTTATTAGGTCAAAGGGTTGGTCTCATTAGGTTTTAGGCTTCCACCATAGTCAAATTGATGGGAAAAGTGTCAATAAGTATCAACAAGGACATGAGGATGCCAAAAAAACTCAAAACACAGTATCTAGAAAAGTCAAAGATTTATTCTTTCAGCTTAATTTAATTTTCATCTCAAAAAATGTTTTGAGGTGTAAACAAAATACTTTGTTTTGATTATCATCTTTTATGTAATTTTATGTCTCCATATGTAATAAGCTGAGCATCAGAAGCTGCTATCTCCATAAAGCCACTGTTGGTCCTTTGCAGCCCGTCACCAAGGGTCAAAGGGGCTTTTTGTCTGCCTGGATTTCAAAGGTGTTATTCACATGATCTTTACCACAAAACATGTTGTAAATATTTCCATCAGAAGGAGCTCGGAAAGAGATTTTTAGCAATATATCACACTCCCAAAATCACTTTCTGTATTGCAAAATATGCCTAAGTGAATAAAAGGCCCCAAAAGCATAACTCTGCCCCTTTTTTGTTTGGCCCTTTAACTTTACATTTTTGCCTTTTTATATGATTTTTTTTTTCCTTTATCGCAAAAGTCCCTTTTTATTTTTGAAATTTCTGCATCCTACAAAACCCCGATGTGATGGCCCATCGCTGATGCGATGCCATCGCACCATCGTATCGCAACTTCGCAGTCTCGCTTGCTCATAACTTCACCTCCTCATTTCCGCCAATGTGATTATCACATATCGCATATCGGCCACCCCCACAGTGTTTAATCCGGCCTCATCCTTCCGCCGATGCGATATTGTCGCACCATCACATCGTGCGGTTGCTTCCGCCATGTGTTACACCCGCTCCCCTTCCGATTTATCATTGCGATTTCCCCAGTCCCACCAAAGCTTTCCACCCTTTCTAAAGAAAAAGGAATTTTCCCTGTGGTAAAGCACTATTTTCATTTTATTTGTTTTAAAAGAATTTTTCCTCCATCTCCCCTGCTCATGCCTCATCGCTTCGGAAACCCTACTTCTCATCGAATCGGCTTATCCCCTATCCCTTATCCATCAGCCTTCCCTCCATCGGCCCATCCTCCATCGCTCATCGCTTATCACAATTTCCTCCGCCATGAGTCTTTTTAATCCTCCTTCCAATTTGCGATTGCGATTTTTGGCCCACCACCAGTCCTTCACTCTTTTAAATAAAAAAGGGTTTTTCTCCATTAAAAGAGGAAAAATTGATTTTAATGGTTTAAAAAGGTTTCTTCAGCCAAAGAGTTAAAAGGGGCAGACACTCTGTAATTTCGAATATAGGGATCATTATAGCATTGACCATGGAATGACAACAACGATAAATGAGGGGGTCGGTTCTAGATTTGTCTTTCTTCCCATCTGTTGGAGTAAATGTAACAAAAATCTTCCAGATGGTCAAAATATATGGTTTCCTCTCTTTCAAAGGCATACTGTTGGTTTCTTTTATATCTTCAAATTTTGGTTTCGGTGCAGGTGAAACAACTCCTCCTTCTATGGATTTGCCCCCTAAAAGCTTGTCTATTTAATGTAATTTTTGAGTCATTTTTAAAGGTGGAAAAATTTGGAAATCACAGGGACGCTCTGAGCTTCATAGTACATATTTGTAACCAGTTTGGGAGGGAATTATTAAATACTTGCAGCAATTTTTTATGGGATCCCTATGGTATGAATTTTAGCACAGTCTCTTCTTTTGTGATCATTTGTTAAATGTTATGTATGCCATTTATTAATTCCATTATTTCTGTTGAATTTTTTCAAGTTAGATAGGTAGAATTCATTGTTTACAATGCTCTGTCTTGGGAAAATCATTCAATATTTTATGTTTTTTGATGTTTGAGAAGGATCCATCTCACATGCCCTCGTGAGCTCCTCACCAGTCTTAAACACTTCACAATCATTAAAACAAAGTTGTTAAAGTCCATGCATACCTTGCCCCATAGAATACCATGTATCTCTGATTTAATTCCCCATATTTAAACTGCCCAGCTCCATCTAATCCAACAAAACCCGGAAAATTTATAAAAATATTTCGAGCTACTATACCTAGCCTAAAATCATTTTTGCAGACGTATTTCATTGAGATTCTTTACAGAGAGAGCCCTCTCCCTGACTTGTAGGGCTATCTACAAGGTTAAGCGTGGTTTGTAGTTACCCTAGTTTGCCTTCCTTCAGTCTGAGGTCAAATTAGGTGATAACATAGTGGCGACCATACTGGGGAAAAAATCTAAACGAAAGAATGATCACCCTGGTAATATCTTCCATATAAATTCTTGAACTCTATATGATGACGTTCAGAGTTTTCTAGGTTGAAATAAAACATTGCAAAGTAGAAATTCGACCACACTAGCTTCAAGGAAATACACAAGGGCCAATCCTGATCCAAATCCTCCTCTTATATTTGAAAATCCTAACCTTATTCCACGAATAATCAGAAGAAAAGAAGGTTCAGTAATCCCTAGACCTATTTTCAGATCCCATTCCTGGCCCAGTGAGTGGTTGTTCGTTGAAGATCTCCCTTTGATGAGATTTTTGAGCTTTCTCTATTTAGAACTAAATCTGAAACTACATTGGATGACACAGTTTTAGACCCGGAGTTTCTTGTAGATCTTGAAGTTCAAAGGGCGAACATATCAATTGATGATTATATCTAAAATTATTCTCAAACATATATCATTGCTACCAATATCCCTGAGCCTTCAGAATCATCAGAAACAACATCTGTTGCCCTCAATTCATCAGTATTCCCATCAATTTCAGAAATCAATTCTCGGCTTCCGACTCCTCCATCAATAGCTCCCTTGAATCCTAGTAGTTCAAATGTTGTTTTAAATCCACCTCGAGTCGTGGCTACCCGCTATGCACCCCTGGTTTTACCTCAGAATCTGAGTGATATGCCTGCTGATTACCAAAGTAAAATTCCTTTCTTTGATGCCACTCAAAGCATTACAACCAAGCAACATGTTGATAAGATGAATGACTTATTTGACCTTCATGAGGTAGAGGCAGACAATGTGACCATGAGATTGTTTGTCCAAATCTTTGGAGGTGAAGTTAGAAAATGGTTCAGAGCCTCACTAGAAGCCTCTATCCACACTTTTCCAGAGCTACATAGAAAATTCTTAGACCGATGGGAGGTAAAGAAAAACCCACTCCAAATCTTGTCTGAATATGAAAATATCAAAATGAATGTGGGTGAAAGTGTACAAGATTATTGTGTGAGGTTTAATGCAGTGTATAATGCTATTCCGGCCAACCTAAAACCCCCCATGGGGTTAGATTTGCTCAAGATTCCAGATGGTTTTGATGCTGATATGGCATATTAGTTACGAGAACGAGATCCTACCACACTTGAAGATATGCAGAAAACTGTTGTAACATTAGGGGAATTTTGAGGTCTAAAATGGGCCTCCTAAGGAAAATGTACAATCAAAATTCACTTTATGAGAACCAATCACATTTTAGGGGATGACATCATCCCTAATGGTTGAGGTGGCATTGCTTGAGTTAAAGATACTTACTTGTCACATTATCAGTGGTGGATAAAAACTCATGGTTAACCTGGTAGTGCTCTAAGTCCTTTTAAAGTCAAAGTAAAGTACTCATAATAAATGTCATTTCACACTTTTTTAATAAAAATATATTATTGTCATTTCATATTTCTTGAAAGAAACAATGCATATCCCTATACATTTATTATATTATATTATATTATTTTTATATAGTATAATAATTACATGTTATTATATAATTTAAATAATATAAAATTTGATTAATAGCATATAATATAATTAAGAATTCATAAATTTATATTTATATTTTATTTTAAGTTATTTAAGTACAAAGGACCAATGCATTAGTTGTTTAATGATAATGATTTTTTCTTGAAAAGGTCATTCTTATTTATAGTCACATCAATACAATTTTTTTTATTAATTTTACTTTGGTACAAATTTTGAATTGAATTTAACTATGGTTAAATGGATTGTGGTGCAAAAAGTGAATTGAAAATTCATAAATATTATTTTATTGGTTTAGCTATTATTTTATTATTTTCTTAGGAGGCCCATTTTATACCTCAAAATTCCCCTAATGGCGTAGAAGAAAATCTGCTGGCCAAAAGAGCACGAACGAGAGCTGAAAAGAGGGTGACTGTAAAAGAGGAAGCATCTCCTTCAGACACTAAGATGGATACTTTGATCCAAATAGTAGAGAAGATGGTTAATCGGTTGACTATTTCAAATAGACCTGAAGCACAAACCAGGAATCTAAATTTCAGAGGACAGCAACAACCCCAATTCTGAATCAAGCAAAGGAAACATAAAGCCCAAGGCCAAACCACACAACAACAACAGATCAGAACTCCTTTGCAGCAAAATTATGTTCAGGGGATGGAAACAGATGATGATGATGATCCGGTAGTTGAAGCTAATAATTTTTTCATTGCCGATGGTACGCCCATTTTTCTGATAGAAGATGAATAATATGCAGTGATTCCAGACACTCGAAGAGATGATGATTTATTATTGGCCAATGATGTAGCTTTAGAGGAAGATTCCGATGATTATCAACAAGGATATATTAATGCTTTTTCAGCACAGTAGAAGCAATATTCTTTGAGGAGCAGAGATGTGCTAATCAATATCGTTCAAAAAAGGAAAGAGCTGCAATCAAAGAATGACTCTTCAAATACTCAGAGGAAAGGGAAAGAACCTGCTGATCCGTCTTCCAACAAAGTATCCTCAACAAGTAACATTGAAAATGAGAAGAATAATCAGCCAAGTGCAGCGAAGGAGCAAGTGGAGAAGAAAGATATTCCCATCAAAGAGGTAGAAAAAGTTCCATCTTTTAATTTAGAAAATGAAATTGCTAAGCTAAAGGTGTCCATTCCCTTAGCTGAGTTGGTGAAGAACAACACTTATAAACATCAGGTGTCTAGAATTTTGCAAATAGACTCTATGTCAGATATGGTAAATGTTGAAGATGATTATCCTGAACTCATTTTTGGTCCAGCCATAGAAAGTCAGTCTGAAGACAGTGAAGTTCCTCCCTTTTACCTAAGTCTTAGATTGCATGAATACATTTTACACAATGCTATGTTGGATTCCGGGGCTTCTCACAATTTGATGCCTAAAGCCATTATGGAGAATTTGGGTGTTGATATTACCCGCAAATACCATGATTTGTATTCCTCTGACTCCGGTAGGGTCCATTGTATTGGTCTTATCAAAGACTTGGTAGTATCTTTAGATCAAATCCCAGCCAAAAATATTTTGATGGATGTGGTTGTTGCCGACATTCCACCATGGTTTGGAATGCTTTTGTCCAGATCGTGGGGTGAAAAGCTGAAGGGAACCATACAACTTGATTTCTCTTATGCTACCATTCCCATGCTCAGTCAATTGAGAAAGCTATACAGGGAGAAGAAAATGAAATATATGATCACTAGCAAAGAGAAGCCAGTTAATCATCCAATTAATTTTGTCCACACAGATTTAGATTCATTTGTATTATATTTAGATAGTGGTTTGAATGATTAAGATGTTCAGTTGGTAGAAGTAGATGAGGTACCTGAAATTTCAGAGAATTTTAGGGAAGTCCTTAACAGGAAAAAGAAAAAGCAGCAAGCCTTTCTGAGCTTTCCAGCTGCTAGCAGCAAAGGGATAGTGGACAGTAGAAAAATGAAGAAATCAGTCAAGATAAGGTAGATAAAGAAACAAAATTTCAGCATCTAGAAGAAGAGGAAGAAGGCCTTTGGAGCATAGATTTTGACGGAGCTGTTGGTAAGGACGATGCTGGTATAGGAATTTGGATTCGAAGCCTTGTTTTCCAACCTGAAAAAAGTTCCTAGTAATGTTAGAGTATGTGCTTACAAGTTGGCCTTTGACTGCTCTAACAATGAAGCAGAGTATGAAGCTTTGATTGCAGGTCTGAAAATTTTGAAGAAGTTAAATGCAAATAGGATTTCTGTCTATGGATATTTAGAGTTGATAATCAAATAGGTAAAGGGAGAGTATCAAACAAAGCATCCGCGATTGAGAGCCTATAGAAATATGTTCCTAGACATCTTGAGAATGTTTTCTAAATACACTTTGATAGCAGTACCCTGAATGCAGAATCTTATTGCAAATTCTCTTGCCATTACTACAAGATTTTAAGATTCCAATGCATTCCAACAACAAATTTGAAATTTATGTCAAACATCGGCCTACTGTTCCTGATAATTTAAGGTATTGGCAAGTGTTTAGGGATGACAATGAAATCAATCCTTTTTTGTAGAGTGAAGGAAAATTCAAGGATACTTCCATAGAAAGTGATTATGATACCGATGAGCAAGAAATCGAAGAAAATCAGATGGACGTGTTGCAGCTGAAGGATAATGTAATTCCTAGAGGTCTCATACCTTTAGAGGAGATTTTTGATCAAGATGATGTTGCAAGGAAGCCAAGCTTGGTGCCTACTGATAAAGGAGTTGAGGATGTCAATCTTGGAGCAACTGACAAGCCTAATCTTGTGAAGTTATCAAAAGCATTGTCTTCTGAGGTAAAGGCACAATATGTTAAATTAATTTTTGAATTTTCTGATGTGTTTGCGTGGGATCATTCAGATTTGAAGGTGTATGACAAAAATATAATTCAGCATACTATTCCTATCAAGCCAGATCAGAAGTCATTTAGACAGAAGCTAATAAGGATTAACCCAAAGCTGCTTCCATCCATTGAAAAAGAGGTAAACAGATTGTATAAAGCTGGTATCATTGTTCCAATTAGTGCAATATCTCGTTTTTTGAAAAATCACAAGTTTGTGCCAGAGATGGACTGCTGAGGCATTTACTGGTTATGTCTCCTTCCAAATAAGGGAGAGAACCAGAGGCTACCTAGCCCTTTGCAGTCTCTGTCTACAGATATGTAATTATTCCTATCCAGGAATTACTACATCAAGCTCCTTAGGGACGCTGTATAAGGAAGAAGATGTGAAAATAAGGCCTCCCACTGCTGGAATGCCTTGGGAAATATATATTTATACCTCCTTGCATAATTTAAGCTCAAAGAAATAGCCTTAAGCAGGTTATTTAGATCTCCCACAGTGAACTATTTGAAAATGGCAGCAACATGTAAGCACAGAATAGCTGTCTCCAGAAAATAATGCAGTGTAAGTGAGAAATGGGACTAAGGTCCCTTAGATGACTCAATATATGACTCACTTACATACTTAGAGGTAAAACAAATGAATCTATCTCATATAAACATATCTCCCTATTTCTATATGCCTCAAATGAGCTTAAACCCCATAGCTTAGAACATGCAGAAACTATTGAATCAAGATCTAAGTTATTCTATCTAGGGTTTATGTAGAGAAGAACATGACATATCAGATCTGAAATGAACAAGAATCCAATGGCTAAGAAAATTTGATTCCTTTCCTCTGTATACAAAATAAAGGTCACCCACAAGGGTTTACATGAAATACAAGTGTACAAGTGCAGATATGAAAATATATGTAGTTGGAAAATGCAGTTACTGCAACAATGAATATAAATATGACTGAGAATATGAAAATAAAAAAGAGGAATTGAATATAGAGCTTTCTGGGAGAAGGGTTGGCCCTTTCTCCAAAGATTAAGCCCTCAAGCAAGGGATCAAACCCTGTAGCTACTGCTTCACAAAAATAACGCAATTTACCCAGTGAACTATGCTGTAATGGATGGAACATGAGATGGATAGATGCCAAGATATGAAATGAGCTCTGAAATATCCTATGCAGCTCCCTCAATGCAAGAGAGACTTCCTCCACTGAATAGAAATGCATAAGAGAAGATGAAACAACCCTCCCACTGCACTACCCAACAACACTGTGTCTTATGCTACAGAAATAACGTTGTAGATGTGAGAAATTCTTGGCCTACAATCGAGATGTGGTAGAAATGAAGCACAACCCCCTTCAAGAGATCACTCAATGAAGGAGAAGGAATTCCTAAACATGAATCCCTCCAAACTCTGCTGAGCAGCAGGAGTTTGCAGAAAATGTCTGAGAAGACATGAAATTGAAATACACAAGCTAACCCCACAATGTTGCCCTCCTCCTCCTTATCAATTTGTGAGCTCCTTCACCTTGGGTCCCACCTATTATGGTTTCCATCTTCATTTGAATCTCTTCCCTCCAAAATTGTGTTGGCTTCTTCGGCAAGCTACTCCTCCTTAGGCTGCGCTGGTTGACTTGGTCAACCTGACCTTGTCCTCATACACTTGGCCCCTTTCACACTAGGAGGTGTAAAATAAGCTGCTCAAAAGTTCCATTTTTACATTAGGAAGGGTTTTATTCATGTTAAGAGGCCTCCTCTTCATTTTTATTCACCTACTATATAAAATGAGCAAAAATTAATGTTCCAATTTATTCGTGAAAATTTTGGAACATTAGAGTCCTCCCCTCCCAAATGTTGCTTGTCCTCAAGCAACTAAAAGGATAGACTTGAGTGAATCTCCTCACCTCCTCTAGTAGCATTAGCATATGATGGAATCCTCCAAATAATATGATGCCATCTCATCCATGAAACTCCATAGTGCCTCTCCCAAGCATATAGACTAACATTTGGTGAAGCACCCCAAATGACTAAGATCATGAGAAGGAAAGTGCTCAAAGAGACAACCATGTGTGGAATATAGGTCTTCTCAAGGCATGGAGTGCAAGATGCATGGGAAGTTTGCTCCCCCAATGTGAAACCTCCACCCCAGCTTTCATCCATATGTAATGAGCCACCCTCCTGCATGGTAACTCATGAAACGTTTCCTCCACCTTTGGTTCCAGAAGTGTAGGTGGGCTGAATAATTGAACATGATAGGAAATAAGGCCTATCCCATGATGTCCTCCTCTCCAATTATGAATAGTGCAGAGTATGTTCTATTCATGGGCTGCAAATTTATTGCCCTCAAATGGCAAGATGTACTGCAATCCACCAAATATTTCTCCTCCAACGTTGAAGAACACGCTGCCCCAAAATATTTCTTCCATGATGAAGAGGACATGATCATCATAGAATGTCAAAATGAGATGCTTTATGTAGGCTTTAAATGCTTCTGTATGATACAAACAAGGTCTCAAAAAGACACAACATAATCCCATCCATTGCTCTTTCATAAAATGGCATGGCAAGTAGTATGTTTCTAAATGACTAGTGGTGAGAATTCTCACATCCACTAGTAGAAAGGAAATGGCTGAATGGATCAGATGAACATACAAGTCATATTTGGTCACTTGTCCATGATTATGAAATGAATTATCATCATACTTATGGCCCTCATCAAAATAAAACAAATACTTGGCTGTAGTGGCCATAGTTTTTCTCATGTTCCCTTCAGAACATACAATGCAGAAAATGTGGGAATCCTTCCCCTTTAAGGACACTCCCCACTCATGTAACATCCTTATAATCATGCACCCAATGTAAATCAGATCCACATCAGCAAGGGGAGTCACGATCAGCAACAAAATGAGGAAAATTCTGAAGGTTTCATGTGATGCAAGGAAGTACCAACAGTTTCCCCAATAGTGGCAGCGCAATTTTCCAAGTTGCTACTTTAGAAATTTACATGGAAAAATGCTTCATGACTCATGGCTGACAATGTAAATTAGCTGAATATGTATGAAATGGAAAAAAATATTCCATAGGCCATGTGAAAGATGACTGCCTCCATCATATAATTTGGCCCAACTTTGCCTGGGGAGCAATCTGGTCAGCTTGCCCTCTTGTAGAGCCATGCACTGCAAGATAATGGTAAGAGTATACAAATTAGCCAATGTAAAAACAAAATTCTTACCATATTCTGAGAGTAAAATTATGTATGGTTCCATGAATGAACCCTCCATAGTTGTTTGGCATGCTCCCATGAAGAGGAATGAGCTAGGTGCTGCAAGAAGATCCTTCTTCTCATACTTGGGAATCCAAGTCAAGAATAATGTAGCATAGTAATAGATGACTCCATATTCTACCTCATCCATCTCACCTCCTCTCTCTTCATCAAATGCAACCAATGTGAAATGATCCTGGAACCTGTGGGTTATGGATCCACCACACTTCCGCTGGGCACACTTAATCCATCGGGTACTGCTCCAAAGAGATAATGATGTTGGCCTATACACATAGGCACTCATCCATATCAAGCTCCATTCTTTGACATGCAGCTTGTCAAAGATATTCTCCATAATGCTACCATATATGAGGGGTATCCTCCATGATGAAAATGCCTCTTGCACCATGATAGTGCCATACCTCACCCTTGCAACACTATGCCAAGTGGGAGAGCAATTTTTCCCTTGCTTTCTCCCAATCCTCTAAAACAACGAATATCCTTGCTGCCCCTTCATACCTCCATCACTCATCATATTTTGTGGAAACAAAATGACCCTACTATTATATTTCATCCACACTCCTTGCTGTCCCATGATGAAAGTATCCTGCCAAGCTCCTTTCATCCTCATACCCTTGAGAAAAGGACATGTCTCATGATGGCCAAACTCTCTCCTTAGTAGCCAGCGCAGATTTGACTCTTGCTGCCCTGTGTCATAGATATGCAAGTGGCTCACAAACCTCTTACTCTCCACCCACTCTCCTCCATCAAAGTATGGTTGTCCCCAATCCTTCTCTCCTTTGGCATCCTCCCAATGAAGACTTCCATTATCCCAAAGCAAGTATCCCTCTTTACACCTCATGGGATGTTGAGATGTAACCCCTTGAAGAATTTCCAGGAAAGGCCTCTCATCAATCAAACCCTTGAATCCACAAGAATCCAAGAGAGCTAAGGACAAGACATCCTTAGGAGATGGCACATCATGCATGATGCTCTCCAAATCCTTGCACCATGACTCCTCATGCTGCATGAAACTCAATAAGGGTGCAAAGGAATGAGTGCTGATCCCTTCTTGGATCAAAACCATCTTGTACAACGCTGTATATACTTGATCCTCTTTATTAGCATGAATTTTCGATCCTGGGCCATGTGAATGCAAATTTCCCAAACCTCCTATGACCTTTTCTGAAATATCGCTGCATGGAAATTTTTGCATACCTTTGTGGATCTTTGAGACATCTTGTATGGCTGCAAGAGTCTCTCTCTCTGATTTTTTGGCTGATCCAACTGCTGATATGGTGGGCTGATCCTCTATGAACTGGACAACATTGGTAGAAGCCTCCTCAAGTGGAGAAGAATGCTCCTCCTCCTCTTGCCATCTATCCACTCCCTCTTGTGGCCCTCCATACTCTTCACTTCCTTCATGAACATAGTAAGTGTTTTCATCTTCTTATACCTCTTGAAACCATCTAGAGGTTTCACTGTAGCCTTTCTCATCTTGAAACCCTCTTGGAGTTTCACTGCACTTTTCTTTCCCATTGGTTGAACCCCTTTGGAGAGGCTCCTTTCTGATTTGAAAGATGGATGAGAGTAACCTCATCCTCTCCATATTTGTTCTCCTCTTCTTTGTATTCTCTGGGTGGATCTGAAATCCACAGGCTAAGCCAAGATAGCTGCTCCTTGCTCTTCTCTTTAGTTTTCTGAAAGCTTGATCTCACAGGCAGTGCCAGAGATCATGCTCTGATACCACTGTAATATCCCGTTTTCAGAAAAATCAAAAGTTTGTGCTAGAGATGGACTAATGAGGCATTTAATAGTTATGTATCCTTCCAAATAAGGGAGAGAACCAGAGGCTACCTGGCCCTTTGCAGTCTATGTCTACAGATATGTAATTATTCCTATCCAGGAATTACTACAACAAGCTCCTTAGGGACACTGTATAAGGAAGTAGATGTGAAAATAAGGCCTCCCACTACTGTAATGCCTTAGAACATATATATTTCGACCTCCTTGCAGAATGTAAGCTCAAATAAATAACATTAAGAAGGTTATTCAGATCTCCCACAGTGAACTAGCTGAAAATGGAAGCAACATGTAAGCACATAATAGATGTCTCCAGAAAATAATGTTGTGTAAGTGAGAAATGGGACTAAGGTCCCTTAGATGACTCAACATATGACTCACTTACATAATTAGAGGTAACAAAAATGAATCTAGCTCATATAAACAGATCTCCCTATTTCTATATGCCTCAAATGAGCTTAAACCCCATAGCTTAGAACATGCAGAAACTACTGAATCAAGATCTGCGTTATTATATCTAGGGTTTATGCAGAGAAGAACATGACATATCAGATCTGAAATGAGAAAGCATCCAATGGCTAAGAAAACGTGATTCCTTTCCTCTTTATACACAATAGAGGTCACCCACAAGGGTTTACATGAAATACAAGTGTACAAGTGCAGATTTGCAAATATATGTAGCTGGAAAATGAAATTACTGCAACAATGAATATAAATATGACTGAGAATATGAAAATATAGAAGAGGAATGCAATGTAGAGCTTTCCGAGAGAAGGGTTGGCCCTTTCTCCAAAGATCAAGCCCTCAAGCAAGGGATCAAACCCTGTAGCTGCTGCTTCACAAAAATAACGCAGTTTACCCTGTGAACTGCGCTGTAATGGATGGAACATGAGATGGACACATGCCAATATCTGAAATGAGCTCTGAAATATGCAGCTCCCTCAATGCAAGAGAGACTCCCTCCACTGAATAGAAATGCACAAGGGAAGATGAAACAACCCTCCCACTGCACTACCCAGCAACACTGCGTCCTCTGCTATAGAAATAATGTTGTAGATGTGAGAAATTCTTGGCCTACAATCCAGATGTGGGAGAAATGAAGCACAACCCCCTTCAAGAGATCACTCAATGAAGGAGAAGGAATTCCTAAACAAGAATCCTCCAAACTCTGCTGAGCAATAGGACTTTGCAGAAAATGTCTAAGAAGACATGAAATCGAAATACACAAGATAACCCCACAATGCTGCCCTCCTCCTCCTTGTGAAGTTGTGATATCCTTCACCTTGGATCCCACCTATTAGGGTTTCCATATTCATTTGAATCTCTTCCCTCCAAAACTGCGTTGGCTTCTTAGGCAAGCTACTCCTCCTTAGGTTGCTCTGGTTGACTTGGTCAACCTGACCTTGTCCTCATACACTTGGCCCCTTTCACACTAGGAGGTGTAAAATAATTTGCTCAAAAGTTCCATTTTTACATTAGGAATGGTTTTATTCATGTTAAGAGGCCTCCTCTTCCTTTTTATTCACCTACTATATAAAATGAGCAAAAATTAATGTTCCAATTTATTCATGAAAATTTTGGAACATTACAATTAGATTTCTGATTGGATTTAAAATTTAGTCCCTGTACGCAAAAAGACAGGAGAAATAAGGTTTTGTATAGATTTTCAAAATCTCAATAAAGTATCCTTAAAGGATAACTATCCACTTCCGAAGATGGATCATATTCTACAAATAGTAGTTGGAGCATCACGCATGTCACTACTCGATGGGTACTCAGGCTATAATCAGATCTTGGTGCGTGAAAAAGACCAAGACAAAACTGCTTTTACGACACCTTGGGGAACTTTCCAGTATGCCAAAATGCCATTTGGATTGAAGAATGCTGGAGCCACTTTCCAGCGAGCAATGGACATTGATTTTGCTAATGAGAAGGATGTTTTTCTGGTTGTTTATTTAGATGATCTGGTAGTGTTTTCTGGTTTTGATGACGAACACCTGCACCACTTGAGGATTGTATTTCAAAGATGCAGAAAGTTTGGGATTTATCTCAATACGAAGAAGAGTATTTTTTCTATGGATGAGGGCAAGTTGTTGGGTCATATCATTTCTAAAGATGGTATCCGCATTGATCCTTCAAGAGTGGAGGAAATTTAGCACATAGACTTCCCACATAACAAAAAGGAGATTCAGGCATTCAATGGTAAGATGAACTTCTTGCACAGATTTTTACCCAATTTGGTTGAACATCTATGAGAAATGACTAATATGTTGAAAAAGGATAGCACTGTCCAATGGAGCGAGGATGCTATCAAGTCATTTAATCTGGTAAAGTTTTATCTCTCCAATGCCCCAGTATTGATTAGTCCTGATTACACTCAAGATTTCATTATATTTTCATTTGCATCAGAGCATACCATGGCTGTGGTATTGATGCAAAAGAGATATCAGATTGAACAACCCATTACCTTTTTCAGTAGGACCATTCGAGATGCTGCCTTGCAGTATAATATCATTGAGAAACATGCATTGGCTCTTATAAAAGCATTGAAGGATTTTAGAGTATACTTCTGCATTCACATACCATAGCATATGTTCCTAATGCAGCGGTAAAATATGTTCTAGTGAAAACTGATCCGGAGGGAAGAAGAGGTAAGTGGATAGCAGTAATGTTGGAATAAGATTTGGAGATTAAACCCACAAAGTTAATCAAGGGACAAGGCTTGGCAAAACTAATGGCACAATCAAACTTGTGTGCCCTGGACATAAATCTCATAGCAGCAATGTCAGAGGATGAGGATGATGGTTCACTTGTTCTAGTTTTAGAAATTTTTCTACAATCACCATGGTATTCAGACATATTTTATGTTCTTCATCATCTTTCGCCAGCTCTAGGGATGTCTAGAAGCAAAGGTAGATCACTAAAACTCAAGTCTGATAAATTCTATATTTTAAAAAATTCTCTTTATTTGAAAGATCCAGGAGGTATTCTACTTAATTGTTTGGTTGAAGATGAGGCTCAGTAGGTGATGCATGACTTTCACAAAGGTGATTGTGGTGGCCATTTGTTTTGGAAAACAACAGCTAACAAAGTGTTGAGAGCAGGATATTATTGGCCCACTTTATTTTCATATTTGTATAAAACAGTGATGAGCTTCCATGAACGTCAATTTTTTCAAGGAAAAAGGAAACTAATTCCTCTTCCTTTGAAACCAGTTCAAGTAAATGCACCTTTCTAGTAGTGGGGACTTGATTCATAGGGGAAATCCATCCCACATCATCAACACAACATCGATGGATCCTGACAGCTACCAATTATTTCACCAAATGGATTGAGGCCATTTGAGCAAGGCAGGCCATGGATACGGTAATTATTCAATTTTTAGAATCAAATATCTTGTCTCATTTTGGTTTCCCTCACAAGATCATAACAAATAACGCAACGAAATTTAAATCCAAGAAGATGGTGGAGTTCTGCAATAAATACAATATCATACTGGGCCATTTGACAGCATACTACCCACAGGGCAACGACTTAGCAAAATCGTCGAATAAGACTTTGGTGAACATAATAAAGAAAATGTTGGAAGCAAATAAGAGGAATTCGCATCGAAAGCTTGTCAACACATTATGGGCCGACAGAGTTAGCAGCAAGATATCCATAGGTATGTCACCATTTGAATTAGTTTATGGCACTGATTCTATTTTTCCTACATCGCTTACAGTCCCGGTCATGAGGTTACTACAAGAAGTTGGCAACGAAGAGGATGATAATCAGCGAAGGATCAATCAAATGATCCACCTTTAGCAAACAAGGGAGGAAGTTTCTCAGAACACTATTCAGTTGCAGGAAAAAATAAAGAAAATCTATGACCGTGAAACCAAAGCAGAAAAAATTCAGTTAGAAGATGTGGTGTTGAGATGGGATGCACGAAATGAGGACAAAGGAAAGCATGGTAAGTTCGATAACCTATGGAAAGGACCGTATAATATTTCAACGTACAGGGGACGGAATGTTTTTCTGCTCACAGAGATGGATGGTCAAGATTTCCCAAGAGGGCTAGTGAATGGTAGGCTCTTGAAGACTTCCTACTTTTGAGATGATGGATTGAAAATTATGTCATAGTCATTGTACATACCATATTCATTGTTGGTGAGATTTCAAGTACATAGTCATTGAAACTTGGGGCCCGAAGTGAAGGCTATAAAACTTGAATGATATGTGTAAGGTTTGCTGGTTTTAATTTAGTTTTCAATCATGGTTTGAGTCAGAGTCAGTCTGCATTGTGTCAGTTTTTAGTATTTGAAGTATTTTGACCATATCGCCCAATGGATAAGGCTACTAGGTCTATGGTGTTCTTGGCACCTCCAAGGAGCTACCATCCCCATTGGAGCCAATGTTAGTGTCATTCTTGTCATACTGCCATCAGTGATCAAATATGTTATTTTTCATTTGCATATTAGGAGTCTCATACTATTACTTATTATCACTGCATTAGGTCATGGATTCACTGATGGTAGTGGTCACTTCATCATTTTCCCTCATGAAAATACTTGTTGATTCTCCTCTCTATGGTCTTCAGTCATGATTCACTTTCACTCTGCAATTCATTTTATTAGGTCAAAGGGTTGGTCTCATTAGGTTTTAGGCTTCCACCATAGTCAAATTGATGGGAAAAGTGTCAATAAGTATCAACAAGGACACGAGGATGCCAAATAAACTCAAAACACAGTATCTGGAAAATTCAAAGAGTTATTATTTCAGCTTAATGTAATTTTCATCTCAAAACATGTTTTGAGGTGTAAACAAAATACTTTGTTTTGATTATCATCTTTTATGTAATTTTGTGTCTCCATATGTAATAATTTGAGCATCAGAAGCTGCTATCTCCATAAAGCCACTATTAGTCCTTTGCAGCCCGTCACCAAGGGTCAAAGGGGCTTTTTATCTGCCTGGATTTCAAAGGTGTTCTTCACATGATATTTACTGCAAAATGTTTTGTAAATATGTCCATCAGAAGGAGCTCAGAAAGAGCTTTCCAGTGGTATATCACACTCCCAAAATCACTTTTTGGATTGCAAAATATGCCTAAGTGAATAAAAGGCCCTAAAAGCATAACTCTGTCCCTTTTTCATTTGGCCCTTTAACTTTACATTTTTGCCTTTTTATATGATTTTTTTCCTTTATCACAAAAGTCCCTTTTTCTTTTTGAAATTTTCGCATCCTAAAAAACCCCGATGCGATGCCATCGCACCATCGCATCACAACTTCGCAGTCCCGCTTGCTCATAACTTCGCCTCCTCATTTCCGCCGATGCAATTATCGCATATCGCATATCGATCATCCCCGTAGTGTTTAATCCTACCTCATCCTTCCGCCGATGCAATATTTTCACACCATCACATCACGTGGTTTCTTCTGCCATGTGTTACACACGCTCCCCTTTCGACTTGCGATTGCGATTTCCCTAGTCCCACCAAAGATTTCCGCCCTTTCCAAAGAAAAAGGGCTTTTCCCTGTGTTAAAGCACTATTTTCATTTTATTTATTTTAAAGGTATTTTTCCTCGATCGCCCCCGCTCATGCCTCATCGCTTCGGCAACCCTCCTTCTCATTGCATCAGCTTATCCCCTATCCCTTATCCATTGGCCTTCCCTCCATCGACCCATCCTCCATCGCTCATCGGTTATCGAAATTTCCTCAGCCATGAGTCTTTTCGCTCCTCCTTCCGATTTTCTATTGCAATTTTGGGCCCACTACCAGTCCTTCGCTCTTTTCAATAAAAAAGGGTTTTTCTCCATTAAAAGAGGCAAATTCAATTTTAATGGTTTAAAAAGGTTTCTTCGGCCAAAGAGTTAAAAGGGGCAGACACTCTGTAATTTTGAATATAGGGATCATTATAGCATTGACCACGGAACGACAACAACGATAAATGAGGGGGTTGGTTCCAGATTTGTCTTTCCTCCCATATGTTAGAGTAAATGTAATAGAAAATCTTCCAGATGGTCAAAATATATGGTTTCTTCTCTTTCAGAGGCATACTGTTGGTTTCTTTTCTATCTTCAGATTTTGGTTTCAGGGCAGGTGAAACAACACCTCTTTCTGCGGATTCACCCCCTGAAATATTGTCTATTTAATGTAATTTTTGAGTCATTTGTAAAGGTGGAAAATTTTGGAAATCACTGGGCGCTCTGAGCTTCATAGTACATATTTGTAACCAGTTTGGCAGGGAATTAATAAATACTTGCAACAATTTTTTATGGGATCCCCGTGGTATGAATTTTAGCACAATCTCTTCTTTTGTGATCATTTGTTAAATTTTATGTATGCCATTCATTCCATTATTTTTGTTGAATTTTTTCAAGTTAGATAGGTCGAATCCATTGTTTACAGTGCTCTGCCTTGGGAAAATCATTCAATATTTTATGTTTTCTACTGTTTGAGAAGGATCCATCTCACATGCCCTCCTCAACTCCTCACTAGTCTTAAACACTTCACAATCATTAAAAAAAAGTTGTTAAATTCCATGCATACCTTGCCCCATAGAATACCCTATATCTCTGATTTAATTCCCCAGATTTAAACTTCCCAGCTCCATCTGATCCAAGAAAACCCATAAAATTTATAAAAATATTTTGAGCTACTATACCTAGCCTAAAATCATTTTTGCAGATGTATTTCATTGAGATTATTTATGGAGAGAGCCCTTTCCCTGCCTTATAGGGCTAGCTACAAGGTTAAGCATGGTTTCTAGTTACCCTGATTTTCCTTCCTTCAGTATGAGGTCAAATTAGGCGATAAAAAAATCTTCTATAGTAACCAACATGTCCTAAAAAACCTCTTACTTCCCTCTAAGTTTTGGGTTCGGGAAGATGCAGAATGATTTTAATCTTTGCTGGATCAACCTGGATACCTTTACCAAAAATCAAATGGCCAAGTACCACTCCCACTTTACACATTAATCTACATTTCTTGTCACTCAAGGCGAGATGGGCTTCCTGACAACGGAGAAGTACTTTCTCCAAATTTTTGAGAGCTTCCTGAAAAGAATCACCAAACACAGAAAAGTCATCCATATAAATTTCTACAAATTATAGATCAACAAAAATGGCTAGGATTGCCCTTTGAAAGGTAGTCGTGGCATTACATAAACCACAGGGAAGAACTTTATAAGAAAATGTACCCCATGGACATGTAAAAATAGTTTTATCCTGATCTTCGGGTGCAATATGTATTTGGTTATAGCCACTGAAGCCATCCGAAAAGGAACGATATTTATTTCCTGCAAGGGTATCAAGCACTTGGTCAATGAAAGGGAGAGGGAAGTAATATTTGAGAGTGGCTTTGTTTAATTCTTGATAATAAATACAAATACACCATCTTCCATCTTTCTTAGGTACTAGCAGTAATGGAGAGACCCACTGACTGTCGGAAATATGATAGATAAAATCAACATCCAAGAGTTTCTGTACCACTTCCTTCACAATATCTCTTAGAGATGGATTCATTCACCTTTGGGGTTGTCGGACAGGTCGGGTTCCTTCCTAAATATAGATATGATGTGTACAAGTTTCAGGACGAATACCCTTCATATCTTCATAGCCCCAAGCAAAGGCACTAATATGGTTTTGCAACAAATTCACAAGTTGCTCCTGCTGAGATGAGTCCAGATATGAACTAATGTGCAAGGATTTACTAGGGCTAATATCAACAAGAGTAGTGTCAGGCTCAGGATTACTCAAGGGAGTGGTTAAATTCAATGGTACAGAATAATGAGAATCATGATTATCTTGAAAATATAGGTTGAAAATCTGGCTCAATGGCTCAAAATTAGGCATAGTGTCTAGATTATTCAGGAAATATTCAATCTCATCTTCTTATGAAGACCCAGTATAATGATGGATAAGGGAAATGGGCTGAGTATCCTCATCACTTCTTTGATCCAACCATAAAGTATCTCGAAGGTCCTAAATGGATCTGGCAAGGGGGTATAAGGTAACTTTCTTCCTAGAATCTCCAGGTGAAATATACATATCACCGGAATGACATCCAATATATGCATCGGCCGTAGCAAAACATGGTTGAACCAAAATCAAGGGATGTCCTCCTACTGGGTTCTTTAGCTGAAGCACAATGAAATTAGTAGGATATTCCCAAGAAACCAATGAGATGATCACATCGTCCAATACTCCTTCTGGCTTAATTTTAGATCTATCTGTTAATTCAAGCATAGTGGGAGTAGGGAAAAGATGAGATAAACGAATTTGATCCATGGTTTGCTTAGTCATGACATTAATGGTTTTCCCTAGGTCTATAAGAACATTAGAGACAAGGACATTATCGATCTGAACTAAGACAACAGGGTTTCTGAGATCAGTATATTTTTCCATAAACACACATCCCGTCATCAACTCTGCTGCCCTACCAACAAATTGAATGGTTTGGGGTTCCAATCTCTTCCTTTCGAGTTTCTTGAGACAGATTTACTTAATAATCTTGGTACAAATGGGGATCTCTTTAATGGATTGAAGAAAAGGTATCTTAATGAAAAGATTCTGAAGCTCAGATGCCAAAGTAGTCTCAGAAATAGGCTCACTTATTTCCATTACTAGCCTCTATGGGAAGGGAGGCTGGTTGGAAGAAGATGGCAAGGATTCAGAGGGTAGGGGTTGCTTAGTGATAGCTTTCGGAGAATGGTTAAGAGTTTCCTTTTCTCCTTTCTCTTCAAAAATCACTATAGGTTGCTTCCGATTTTCTAATGTTATAGTCCTTCCCGATCTTAATTGAATATCATGAACCCCAACTAGAATAGACTGGTACTCAAATGGTAAATTTGGGTTTTTTACATAGATCATTTGCACTGATTTATTATTGTTGGGATTGGGCATAGGTTGAGCAGGAAACTGAGGAGGTCTAAGGGTGGAGGTAAAGGGAATGGTGGAGTAGACTGACTCAGAAGTTGAGGCATTGAATAGTATTCAGCTTCAGGTTGTCCCCTTGTAAATACAGCTTTAAGTCATGGTATAGAGGGACATTTTTCTGTGACATGGTCTTCTGCACAAATAACACACTTATTAGTTTCTTTCAAATTAAGAGGACACTCTTTAGGAGGATGCTTGTCTCTACATTTAGGACAAAAAATACATAATGACTCTTGTCCTTCATGAGTTTTTGCTGAAATTTTAAAGAGTCTAACTGTTTGGTAATAGTATTCATTATATCAATTTTCATGTTTTCCATTTTATTTTCTAGTCCAATAATCATAGCATCAGTAGATTCAGTTTTTCTATTTCTATTTCGAGTTCCTCTACCGGATCTATACTGATTTCTTGTAAAGTTCTTGCATAATTCAAAAATTTGTTCAAAAGTTTGCTGAGAAATATTACCTTGTCCTAACAGATTTAAATTATTTCTAGCATTCTTAGTAAGTCGTCTTAAGAACAAGGTTCTAATAGTACTGGGATCAAACTTAAGTTTCGACCTTTGCAAAATATACAGAAATATTTCTAGGTAATCTTCAAGAGTTTCATCATCATCCTGTATGATTATAAAGATTTCATCCTGCATGTCCTGAGTTTTGCAATATTCTTGATATTTAGACAAAAACACTCTCTTCATATAATCCCAAGAGGTTATAGTGTTTCCTCCTAACCCCATAAACCAGCGTAGAGGTGATTCCTTGAGAGTAACAGGAAATAATCTTAACTTATGTGCGTCAGTTGAATAATTATAACTTCTACATAGAATATCAAACTCGAATAGAAAAGAGTCAGGATCTTCATGAACTTTACCATGGAAATGAGGGAGATATGATGGTGGAATATTATTCATTTTCGCCACAGTATCAGGATCCAAAATTGGAAACACAAAAGTGGATTGTTATTTACTTACCTGGTTTTCACCAGCCCCTTCCAAATGATCTTCATGGTCCACCATTATTTCCCTTTTACTTGTACCGCTCTCAACAGACAGATCCACACTTGAGCTATTGTCACCAGAATCTAGGTGAATTGTTCCTGCGTGATGGGTTTGAATTGGATTGGGCTTCCTGCTTACAGAAGGAGACCCAATATGAGAATTTCTTTTAGAATTATTTTTTCCCTTAGTGCGCTTCGAACCCTTACCTTTTCTAGGCATTCATTTAAAAAAGAAAGAAAAATAACAAACAAATTATAGTAAAAAATGTTGTCAAAAATCAATTAACACTAGTAAAATTCCTTCAAAGAAGATTTTCCAAAAAATACTACAAAAATAAAGTAAAAATTACCTCTATTGTATAATCAGAAAATTCTTACCAAATCAAATCACCTCCTCGGCAATGGCGCCAAAATGTTGGGTGCAGGAATTACACTTAAACAAACTCCTCAACACTTAATTTGTCAACCCGAGGGGTCCGTAAACTTAGAGATGAAGCACAGGAAATGCCAGAGATGGTATGAATATTCCTAATATAAATCCCTACTTTCTTTAAAGGAAAGGTTGAAAAATCAAATTAAAAAGAGAAAAAGGCAACTTGAACCATCAAAATAATCTAAGACTGGAACAAGGAAGAATGCATTTTCAAGAGGGAATTAAAGATAAAAGGAAATCATTCTAGCTAATTATTGTTTAACTACTGAGTGTGTTTTTTTCTTTAGCAGAGACACTTAGCCATCTCATCAGATGGGCCCTTAAACCTGCTCCTTTAGAGATTTCCTTCTTGCACTAATCTGTCATGCACTTTCGTAGTCTGCTTGCACTAGTGAACGAACAGAGATTTATGTAGAAGGTATAAATGGTTTCTTTACTAAAGGATTTTTACTTCATGCAAGGGCTTGAAATTTTCGAGGTTCAAAGCACTTAGATCCCGTGGCAAGAAACTAGTTCTTGCATCGGATCAAAGTTTCCTGCACTTAGCATTTAATTCTTAAAATGAGTGCTTAATTATTGCAAGTGCTATTATACTGTTAAATCAAATTGCACACATAAAAAGTGAATTTTTTTTTATCTTAACAGAGTGCAGAAATAAAGAAACAACCAATATACATTTATCCTATCATAAACATTTAATGAAAGAAAGAAGATTGTAGGAAGTAGACTAAGAAAGCTTGCTGCATCACACCAACGTGCACTGGTGCAGGTTCATTTCTACTGCTTGGACCAGGTAGGGAAAACCAATCAAACAGAATCTAGAAAAGGATATATCACACCAATGTGCACTAGTGTAGTGTTATTTCTCCTGCTTGGACCAGGTGGAGGAAAACCAATCTGAAATCGAGTACAAGAAAATAAATTGCATGAAAAGGAAATTTATGTACTTCACACTGCGGATCTTCTTTCACTCAGATAGAAATGCATGTGCTTAAAATTAAATCACACTTGACAATGTAAACATAAATTATAGGAAAATGGGAAATGGGGTAAACGTGCTGGGTTGGCTGGGCCCTAGCCAACCAACACGTTTCCCTTTTAAATAAGAACGTTGCTCAATACCTTAATCAATTCATCAGCTCAAATATAGAAATGCAATTTGTAAAACATGAGGCAGAGCTCCCTTTTATTAATTCACTGAGGCAAGTACATACATTAATACATCGTTCAACCCAGATTTGGGCAATAACAAAATACAACAACTTGTTACCACCTCTTTGGTTGTGTCTCTATTCTCTTCTGCTATCAAAACTTTCTCCTAGTCCTATTTACATTCTACATTATATAGATCTTTGGCCAAAGGAAAAAATAGATCATTCAACTGATTACATAACCAAACACAAAATTTAGCTTTTCGGCCTTCAAAATTAGACAGTTAGAAAAACTGGCCATAGCCAATCTCCAGCTTTCGTCCTTTGTAGATTCGGTCTCAGTTGCCTTTGGATCGATCTTGTTGTCGTGGCTAAAGCTGCTCAAAATGAGGTGGTGATCAAGGAGGTTCAGATCTGCTGCAAGGATTTGCTGTGCTAGCAATGGTGCAAGATCTGATCTTGCACTAGGATCAGTGGTCACGGTAAGTACTCTAGCTACCAAATAAACATTGGAGATATTGATAAGTTACAAAGAGTGATTAAAAGTAAGAAATCTTGTAATAAATGATTAATTAATTCTAAGTTGAATTAAAAGTATGAAAAACAAATTTCATACGAAATATGTCACTTTGCTTGGACTAGTGCAAGATGAGGATGCATAAAAGAGGTAAAATAGAGGTAAATGGTTATGATTTAGGAAGGGGAAAATGGAAAAAAGAGAGCAAATTAGGGGGCTAATAAAGACTTCATTTGATCAATGCCAATCTCTTCTTCTTGTTGTTATGAATTTGACTTCTTCATGATGGATATTTTATTGTAATTCATCTTCACCCTCCAAAGGGTCTAGATAAGTATTAGAACCTTCAATGTCAACATGAGTTGTCATCTCTTTATCTTGGTCCAAGGATCCTTCATGTCCTTCATGATTGTTCTTCCTTTTTCTTCTTCTTCACAAGTTCCTTCTTGTACCTTCTTCTTGATAACCTCCCTTGAGAATCACCTTGACATGTTGAGATGATAACACTTGTAAAATAAATTCCACTCATGACAATCCAACATCAGTCTGAAAAAAAACCTATTCTACCTTTGCTTGCTCATGGAAAATGTTGATTGTGATGGGACAATGAGAAAGAGTTTTGGGAGAGAGAGACTAGGAACTACAAATTTGAGCTCAACAATGACCAAGGGATGATGATGTTGTCCTGCGCAATGCACAATAAAGGGAGGCTCTTCAAAATCACATCTAGTGGGAAAGTGTAGTAGATAAGGATGATGGGCTTGTTAACTCAGGATGCACATTGTGAAGTGATCAAGGGAGTGGAGACAAGAATTTTTTATTTGAGCTTCACAAGGACTGAGGGATGACCTCAATGTCTATAGGAACTCTAAAATGTGCATTAGGAGGAAATGTAGGATGAGATATTGCACAATGAGGGGTTTCAGTCAGTAGGAGAGACAAGACTAGCCATTGTAACTGCATGGTGTGAAATTATTGATGAGTGGGATCCAAGGATTGCATAGTTTAGGGTTGTAGTGACCTATAGGTGTACCTACTATCCACTAGAACTATATAATGCACAATATGAGGCTCACTTGGTGAAGGGATTTCACAGTTGACTAGTGTAATTAATAGAAGGATAGATCATTATACCTTGAGGATGCTCACTTCACCATTAAGGGAAGAGAGCCTTTTTATTGAAAATTTATGTAATGTTCCGAAATGGAAATCAACAAATTTTTCTCCACTGAAATGTTCCTTTGTCGGAAATATGAACAAGGCTATTTAAGAGAAGGAATGAGTGGGAATTTATCGGATATGTCACCTCTAAAAAGAGGATGAGATACGGAGGCTAGCTGGCCCCTTCTCAGGCTCTGTCTATAGCTATGTAGATATTCCTCCTTGGGAAAACTCAGGAAGCAAGAAGTAGAAACGCATTTCCAACCATGCATGCAATAAAATACTGAAATGAACTCTTGGATCCCATAGATACAGCAATAAACAATCTAAATCCAAGAATAGAGCTGAAACAAAGCAAACTAGGTGGGCTAAACAGATCTCCCACTACTAGTATTGCCAGAAAGTGCTAAACCCCAAGACTGCAAAATACCGGAGTTGCTGCTTGATGGACTGCGCAGTCTATGAAAGGGTTTATACTTAGAAAATGAAGGAAACAATAGATCTACTCATATATTAATCAAAAATGCTCAAGGAATGAGATCTAGTCTCCTTATACAAAAAGCAAGACAACCCGGCAAGGGTTTCTTGTCAAACACTCTGAATACAAAATGTAATATTCAGAAATTTCTAAATACTCACTGCAACATGAAGCATGAGAGTGTAAGAGGCTGATAGAAATCTGACCTGATGCAGATCCTTCAAAGGCTTCCTCCCATGAGAGAATGAACCTCTCAATCACAAGGAAAAACCACAAAGAAGCCACCAAACCTTGCAATGAAATCTGCCTCCCAAAATAACACAGTTCCTAGCTACAACTGCGCTAGAAACTCTAAGAAGTGTGTGGTCTAATACCACTGATCTGAGATCTTCTCCAAGACCCTCCAAACAGATCTCTGGATGAAAGGAAATCTCCCTCCAACAAAAGATTAGCTCAGAAAGTGGGATTTCAATCCCTTCCACTGCTGCACCCAGCAACATTGCACAATATCCCCAAGAAACTGCGTTGATGAAGATGGATGAAGCTTGGCTTGAAAACCCGATGTGGAATGATGAATGCAAGCTCTCCCAACAAGGCTCCTCAAAGTAAGAGGTGGGATTCCCGCTCGGGAACACCCAAGTGCTAAACATCAAGAGTAAGAAAATGTCAAGAGAGACATGAATAATGATCTAAAACATGAAGAAAAATGCTCCCATCCTCTTCCTCATATAGAATATGAGTTTGCTTCTCCTTGGGCCCACCCAATTAGGTCTCCTCTATCCAAAGATGCACTTCCCTCCAAAATTGCGTTATTCTTCCTAGGGTTTCTTCTCCTCCAAGACTGCGCAGTTGACCAAGTCAAAGCAGCTGCATTTTATCCTTGTTCACACATAGAGGTGTTTTATTGAGCTTGAAAGAATGTCTCCTTTCACACTTGGAGTATTTTTTATCCTCCTTAGGAGACTTATGGGCTTTTCTACCCATTTATTTGCCGACTATAGCTGCTACTAACTCTAATGTTCCATTTAGCTTGGAAGCTAAAAATTTGGAACATTACAGTCCTCCCCTCCAAAATCTTTGCTTGTCCTCAAGCAAATGCATAAGAAGAGCAAAATATCTCCCCTCCTCATGTGGCCTCCATCAATAGCCTCCATCACTGCATCAAGAGAATCTGCAAATAAACCGTCATCCAATGCTTCCTCCCAAGGGTGCAAAACCAAAGTGTCTGCATCAATCAAAGGTGGAAAGTGTGAATGGAAACATGCTAGCTGTCTCATGGCCTCCACAAAGTAGGAGTGATGATCAACATGGTGAATGAGTGCCTCTCTCATCCATGCAATCATCCAAATGAAGTGAGTCACCCTCCAACATGGTAACTCATGAAAAGTCTCTTCCACCTTGTGCTCCTGAAATGAAGGTGGGCTCAATAAGTGAACATGATAGGCAAGAGAGCCTATCCCACACTTCCCTCCTCTCCACTCGTGATAAGTGTAGAGGGCATGTTGATATTGGGCTGAAACATGATTACCCTCGAATGGCAAGAAGAAAATTGAGCCTCCAAAGACTCTTCCTCCAAGATCATGAGTCATGCCAACCCAAACCATTCCATTCAAGATGAATGGCACATCATAACCACATGGCATCCAAATCGGAAAATGGCTGGAGGTTATGTGCAAGTTTGGATGATACATATGGTCTCTCTGGTGGATACTGCGTAGTTCTCCCAACTGCTGCTTGAGAATTTCATATGGCAAGTGTTCCTACAACAAGTTACAAGTTGAATGTGTATGTTCTCCAAACATGTGGAAGTAAGCATAAATGTATATCAGCTGTACATATGAAAAATAACAATACACATGCCCAATTTCATGTATATATGGGCTACTATCATCATAAAAATTGGTCCTAAAGTGACCATAAAACCCAAAAATACTCCTGCTCTTTTGGGGAGAAATGCACTATGCAAACATGGTGAGAAGGTACAAATACTCAATAGAGTAATCAAAAAGTACAAAAATGCATTCTCTACCATACAGAGTGAGTGGAATGAAAGGGAGATCCTTCAATAAGTCCTCCCATGAGAATATACTCCTGCGTCTCGCAGAAGAAGGGATACCTACGGTGAGCCTCAAAATTGTGCTTTCTTTCATTCCACTTTACCTCATTTTCCTTTGTCCATTGCTATCCTAGACCCAATTGATCAATGAATTTAGTTAAAATTACTTTTAGAATGATTTATATGACTGACTTGCTAAGTTTTGTGATTTTTTCCATTGTAAAGCATTTTGACCGGAACCAGCTGCAGAATGTAGACATTCCGTAGCTAACCGGCGATTCTGCAGCTGTCTTCACATTTGAGTATGTTCCAGGTGGCCTCTCAAGAAAAACCGCATATGGGCATATTCCACATCATGTCTACATGGTTCATTGCTCACCATGAAGGAAGAAACGAATTCTGGGTATGGTTTTGGAACGTGGGAACACATTTAAGATGGCAGACTTCTATTAGGACTGTCTCAGTCCAGATGTCTTTTTCCTTTTTACGTAGCCACTCCAAGAGTCCTAATGTAATTTCGATAAGGAAAGACGATAATCCTGAAATTGTTGCAAGTCTTGTTATGTGCATTTGTTATATAAACACTTGGAAAACCGAGAGCTAGGCTAGATTTTGTTCTAGATTTTGCTTAGATTATGTGCTACATTTCTGAAGACACAGAGTGCTCTGTTCAAGTTATTTCACTTTTAATGAATCAGACAGTGTTGTTTTGAAAGCGTTGATTTGATTTGGAGTTAGATTCCGTCAGGTGGTAGAGGGCCCCTGCCTCTTGCACGGATTTATTTGCGTAATTTAGATAAGTATTTTAGTTGCCTTTACGTTTTTGAAGTCTGAATTCGTAGTTGTTTTCATTAGCCACTATAGTTATACTCGTTCTAAAAACTCTTCCAAAAGAATAAGCTCTTCCAAAAGATTATAATGATGAATGGGAAATGGCTATAGTATTGTAGGGTTTAATTGTAGTCTCTTTTATTCATCATCACAATTATACTTATGCTCAGCACTCTTCCACAAGAAGAAACTCTTCCAAGAAATCTTTATACTGTCTTAAGCATGATTGTGATCTTGAACGTTTTAGTTGTGTGTTTTCACTAAATACCATAGTTTTTCTTGCTCTTAAACGCTTGTCAAAAATATCATAATGATGAGTAGGAGATGGCTATGATATATTAGTCTTTCATTGGTTTCAGTCTTTACATTTGCATTTGCACTCAATTACACAGTCAGGATTGTTCTAAAAACTCTCCCAAAATACCAATCATGATGGACAAACAGACTGTATAATTCCATAGAATAATGCATGATGGTCTAGTTAGGATGCTCCGGAGTTTAATTGCACTTAACTCATGTTCAGTTGTTTTGCTTTAAGTTTGATAATGAATTGTAGTTCATCTCTGTTTTAGGCTAGTGACATTTTAGGTTTGGTTGTAGCTCAACTCATTGCATTTGCACTCCATATTCAGTTGTCAGTCACTGCATACTAGATTACTTCAGTTGTTAAACTTAACAAAACAACCTTCATTATTCACAAATATCTTCTTGTTCTAAAATCCATAATTGATTCATAACCATATGAATAGAAGACCATATCATTTTAAGGCACAGTATACACAACTTCCTTATCATCTTACAAACACACATTTTCCCTCAATAAACTATTTCAAAAATCTATAACCTTTGAGTGAAGTGTAGTGCTATAAGGCGAGTTGCCGAATAGAGTTAGGAATTAGATTTAGAGTAGAAGATCTTATGATGGTATCAATGTTTTACTCCAAACATACTTCAACAAATCTCTAATTAGGGACAAAATGTTGCATCATTATAAGTTAGTTGTTTAAACTGTTTAGTTAGGAGGATTTGCATGTTTAGTTGATCATTTCTCGATTGAGTTTATGTTTTTAATCATTTCCTTAGAAGTCATTATCAAGCTCTGTTTTCATAGTCATAGTTTAGATTTGATTCTACTTCAGTGTTTGCAATTGCATTTGTCATTTGTCATCAACCAATTAGGTTTCACTCTGTTTCTAATCATTAGCTTCCTTCCATTAGCTTTGTAGTCATTTTCCTTGTGAATATAAAACCACCAAAAGATCAAAAACATCATAAATCATCACAAAAGACCAAAAACATCATAAAATACTACACACAACGCATTAAGAAACAAACACCTAGGTACATACAGTACACTTCACTTCAACAGTTTACCAACCCTGGTTGACAATTAAATGAGCTCAATTTAGGAGACCTGATTGAGACCAAACATTTTGGCGCCGTTGCCGGGGAAGTGAAAACTAGGTAACCTTTTTTTCTTAGCATCCAAAAACAATTATATGCGTAGGGAGAGAGATTCAAGGGGAATATTCATAAGCAGTAGAGGCAGAAGTTTGATTTCTAGAACACCACTTGTTTCATCTAGATCCAGAGCTATTACACCTTCAACTCATACCCATATTCCATCCTCACTTGATCCTAGACTTCTAGAAGATCTAAAATCAGATATCCCATTAGAAAAACCTTCCACTTCATCCACTGAACCTGCCATAGAAGAGGATCCAAAAACCTTTGTTGAGGATACAAACCTTTCTACTTCCACAGGAGAGTCAACCATGGCGGAAGAAGGAGGAGGAGGAGTTGTTAATGGAGAAAACACATTTGGAGGAGGTAGAGGAAGAGGTAGAGGAGAAGGAGGAAGAGGAGGTAGAGGTGCAGATGGAGGAAGAGGTAGGATAGGAAGCTCTTTTGGGTTCCCTATACTTGATGAAGGAACCAATACAACCATGAAAAATATTTCACCCTCTGTCCTTCCGCACTTCTATGGACTTAAAACTGAGGATCCTGAAACTTTCTTATTCGAATTTTAAGTGCTGTGTAGGACTTATGACTACTTACAAGATGCTCAAAAACTGAAATTATTCCCTTCGACTTTGAAAGGAGCAGCATTGAAGTGGTTTATGAGTCTGATCAGCAGTTCTATTAGAAAATGGGAAGACATGAAACAAGCATTTCTAGAGAGGTATTTGGATTATTGTATGTCAGTTAATCATAAGGAAGAAGTGTTTAAGATGTTACAAAAATAAGATGAAAATTTGGAAGATTTGTTGGAGAGATGTAATTACAACATAAAAAGGGCAAAAATGGAAAACCTAGATCAAGATACCTTGAAAGCTCTCTTGTTGAAGACAATTAGGGATGAATGGCTAGATATCCTTAATATGATGGGAAAAGGGGATATATCTCAGCTCACATTACTTGAAATAGCTGAATTATGTATCAACCTTTCAAGAGGGAAATCTAAAACTTTAAAAGGACCAAGAGACCCTACTCTTGCAAGGGCAAATAAGTTTGCTTCTGGAACAGTAAGTAGGTCAAAAATAGGGCATATGCTTGATGAATTCAAATTCTACATTTTAGGGACTCTTAGTGAACAAATAGACACCCTTAAGTTACAAAACAAGCAAAAAGCTGAATTTGATGCCTTAGCAATCTATTGTCCCAAATGTAGAAAAACATGTCCTCGAGAGAAGTGTCCTTTGGATGTAAAAGTTGTAGAAACACTGTGTTATTTGTTACGAAACATGAGACCAGAATTGTCCTTCTCTTCCTGGTCTCAAGGCTGTCTTTCAGGAGGAAACTCCTACAGATTCCACAGAGTCTCTCAATTTTGTATCTAGAAGACCTTGGCAAGGACCTCAAACACAAGGATTCCATGATCAAATGTATAATCAACCTCCACCTTGGAATCCTTGGCAGCAACCTTGGCCCCAATTTCAAAATCAATCTCAGTCCTGGGTGTTAGCGCTCAAATTTACCTCAGGCTGAAATGAGATAAAACTCAAGGCTACATCAAACCACGCTTAGCCTCGTAGCTAGCCCTACGAGGGCAGAAGAGGGCTCTCTCCATCAATCTCGATAAAATGAGAAATAGGGTGCGAGATGACTTACGATAGGAGCTGATTTTAGGCTAGTAAAGAGATAGGTAAGTTTGATTTTGATTTTTTGGTTTTTCGCTGGAGGAATGGGGAAAACAAATTTTGGGTCCGGGGATAAGGTCAGACCTTTGCAGATTTAGAGTTGGGGCGAGGTAGGTGATTGTCTTGATGCTTTTGATTGGATATACGGACAGATCAGACTGACGAGGAGCTTAAGAGGGCAAAGAAGAACTTTGATCCTCTCCAAACAGTCGAAAACATATAGAACTAAATGAATTCAAAGGCAGAGCACGGTAAACAATGGATTCAACCTCATCTACTCATTCAATTTAGTTTAGAAGCATATGAAAGGAATGGCATACATTAAACATGAAGAACTTACAGTAAACAGAGAGAAAACACCATCAAGAACAAAACACCACAAGGATCCCAACAAGTTCCGCAAAACCTCTGATCTTTCCTTAGCCAAAATATGAAAAAATATGTACAATGGTGCCAAAAGTCTCCCAAGAGTCCAACCTCTCCAACCTCTGAAAAGGATTGAGAAATTACATCATATAGATCACTCTAACCCCTTCCCATGCCTCTAGGGGTCGAATTCCTTCTTCAGGGATCAGTTTCAACAAATTCTAAACAAGGAACTAGAATCTAGGCATCTAAACAACTTGCCTCTAAAAGGGTGGAAACTGATTCATTTACATGATTTTCACTTTTTTAAGAGTGAATCTTCTAGAATAGGTAAAAATGAACCAAAGTTACATGCCAAACATAAATTTACATCATAATAACTCAAAAATTTCATCCCCAAGAAAAATTGGTCCAAACTGGCCGAAACTCTGAGCTGGAAGTTGAAAATTCAGCCAAAAATTTAAGTGGGTCTCACCCCTGAAACAAGTGGGTCGCGCGACTTTCAACCTGATTTTGAGGTACTTCCCGGCATCCAAATTGAGCTCATGATAGCTCGTTGGAAAGTTCTGGATGTTGGCTATCCAACCCAAGTGGAATTTATCAATTTGGAGTTCATTTTCCCCTCCAAAAATTCTTTCTCCCAGAAGTACTTCCTGCTGGTGCAAAAGGTGGCAGCAAGGTGGTTTTCATGGTGTTTTTGAGCTTTTTGGCCATCTAGAATCTGATGAAATGTTTCGGAAATGCCTGAGGATGCATAAATTACCATGAAAAATCCAAAAATGCAAAAATTTCCTTCAGCAAGTGTCCCAAAAAGAAAATGAGCATATGGGTGTGCTACCCGCTTAACTGAAAAACCTGTTTTTAGACCAAAAAATTTCAAAATGACAAAATTTTCTCCGAATTTGCTCAAATTCGGAGCGACGACCCTCCATCATGTATCTTGCCCAGCCAATGAAGCCTCGGAAAAAATCCGGAGTGGATCAGGCCTTTTCCGCCGTTTTAGTGCTTCGCTCAACCTCCTCTTTAGAATCTTCATTCTCGCTTTGCAGACATGCATGCGAGCCCAATAATGGCCTTTCATGTGACGAAGCATGTCTTTGTCTCTATCATTATCCTGTGAATGTACCTACGCTGATGAAGAAGGTGAGACCCCTTCCACGCCATGTGGAGATAGTACTCGCGCTGCTGGTGAAGTCAACGAGATCCCTTCCACCCCGGGTGGAGATAGTACTCGTCGTGATGCTGCAAACAAAGCTCTGTGGCATCTCTGATATGTTACCACTACTGGTGCACTGCTATGCTCCATCTCAGTACATCAACCTCAACGGTTGAGTCACTGTCCTGCTCATATCCTTGCTCATAAACTGAATCCATCTCTGACATGGCTTTGAACAAGATATTTGCAATATGGATGCTGATATAGGTGCAGTGAAGGCAAAGTTTTAATGTTTGTTCAAAACCCAATAAATGTCACCCATGCACCCAAGTACCACAGGAAAACAAAATCATAATGAGGATGCCTCTGTTTTAATGGCATAAAAACTATCACTGTTTTGATCACAAGTAAGTTTGACAAATGAATACCAAATGCAAATGTATGGTACAGTTTAATAATGATGGCCAAAATTTGTCAAAGGAGCAACAAGCATGGGATTGTGTTTTATGAACTGGAGAATAGGGACAACATGACAATAACCATAGTGACACAGATGGCCATGATAGTGGCAATATTATGGTGATGTGACATTGATATGTTAAATGGAGGCTTTATACTAGTCAACATGAAGCTGTGCAAAAACATGAAGGAGCATGATAGTAATGATAAAATGATAACTGAGGGCGTGAGGATGATATACACAACGTGCTAGGGCATGAGCATATTTACCATTCAAGAGTTTTCAAACTTTTCATAAAACTGCCCATATACTTTCAAAACCTTTAAGGAATTAATTTGCATGTGAATGTAGGGTTCATATGTTTTCTCCAAGGATGGCTTGTTTCCTCAACATAAATGACATCACAACCATATTAAAAATCGAATGAGCAATGATTAAAACATGTTTGGAAGCTTTTGGAGTCGACTAGAATCGAATCTGGGCGCAAAAAACAAATTTTCTGGGTTCTGATTTAAGTGGGTAGCGCGCTGGTTTAAGTGGGTCGCACCCCCCAAGTGGGTCTCACCCATTCAAATTTACAATGGCTGTGGCGCTCAAGTGGGTCGCGCCCCTCAAGTGGGTCTCACCCGTTCAAGTGGGTCGCACGCCCTTTTCTATGAGTAGCTACATAGTGCATTTTGTAGGAAGCTTTTGGAGGCCTTCCCGGTGTCCAAATCGGGCGTGTGATAGCTCGTTGGAAATATATTGGAGTCTAATTTCCAAAAAAAGTGGAATTATGCAATTTTGATTTTATTTACCCTATAAAAAATCAAATCTCCCAACACTAGTCAAAATGAGCAGAATGAGGCTGCCTCAAGGCAGAGCGCTGTTGTAGTCAACTTTTGAAGGTCTTCCTCAACTCAAAATTGAGCTCATGATAGCTCATTGGAAAGATATTTGTGTCTAGTTATCATTTGACTCATCATGCAAGTCATTTAGCCAACCATACTAGGAGAAATCTTGATTGTCCCAAGGTCACTTCAGAGGTGCATTCAATTCTCCTGAGGCAACGGTATTTTTGATATTTCTCTAAAACCATGATACCTGTGTAAAACGTGAAAGAGGTTTTTCTTCCTTGGGATGTTGTGGACAAAAACCTCTCTCAGTTTTCCAAAATTCATATTTTATTGCTCTGAAACATCTTTTGAGTGAAACTTATCCCGATGTGTGAAACAAGGGATTTTGTCGAAATGAAGCGAAATGAAGGGGATAAAGGGATTCTAAATTCTTGGGGAAATTTTTGGAAGTAGGGAGGGATGTTAGGAAGCAGGGGAAAGTGGAATCTCAGAGATCGAGTGAGGGGAAGGGGTCCAAAAGGGAAAAACACAGGCCTAGCCTAGAAAATTGCCAAGTTGTGGCTAGAAACTAGGGTTTGTGCAGAAATGAGGAATTTTAGGGATCTCAGTGATGGGAAGTGTTTAATAAGGTATATTAAGGATAGGGGAAGGTGTGTGAACATCAGGATACAAGTTTTTTCGATGATTTGACCGTCCAAGAGAAATTACCTCCAAAACCCTAGGAGAGGGAAATGGACCTTACCAAGGCACAACTGAAGCATGAACAAGATGTAAAATGACCCAATGGAACTTGACATGATGATGAAAACCCTCTGAATGATGGTACACTCAGCTGAATGGTGACATGGACCGACATTTGGACAACTTTGAAAGGAGTGAAAACAAACCCTAGACCTAATGCCTAGTGACCAAATTTTGCTTGAAGACTCTTTGAAATGACAAAATTTGACCTTGACACCTTAAAATCACTTTGTAAGAGCATGTTTGATCACTGGAGGAAAGCTACAAAGGCTTACTCTAACAATGGCTCCAATGGGGATGGTAGCTCCTTGGAGGTGCCAAGAACGGCAGATCTTTGGGAGAGCAGACCAGTGCCTTCATCCATTGGGCAATGGAATCAAAAACACAAACTGAAATGCATGGCTGAAAACTGATGACTTGACGACACAAATTGACTCTCACTCAACTAAAAACTGACTCGATACTTAAACAAAACCAACAAACTGGAAAAGATGCTCAAAGTAGAGCTTATTCATCAAACCTACTCTAATTTTACTTTTCACCACTCGATCAAGTGAAATGGAACAGCCAATGCAACCATTTAAGCATGCTGGCTGCTGTTTGATTTCTTCCCACATGCTTACTGATGAACAACAAGAAATAACTATTGAAAGGAAACTCCCATGGAAACTTTGAATTAAGTGGACTGCTGATAAACTTGCAAAGCATAAATTGACTGGATGACTGCAAGAATACTGCGAATGGATCTTCATAAACATGGCTCTGGTCTAGATAATCTCCATACCTTGATCTTAAACTTTTCGTCACATCTGCGGTGCTTTTCTTTGGTGATTGCAGCAAGCTGTCAAAAGGATCCTTAAATTCATGAAATACCAAACTCCATTGCTGATTCTAGACAGAGCAAAAGTCTCCTTTATTAATCTCCTTATATGAATGGAAATCTTGACATGTGTTATGCAATGAATAATCTGTTAAACAAGACAATGAAGGTGATCTTTGAATAAGATTATCATCAACATTCTTTTCGGGCACATGGTTAGCTAATGGAGCAGAATTTTTATAACAAACATCATCCAACACACGAGCAATAGGATCATCAAAAACTTGAGAAGACTGCTGCACTGTATCCCTTGAAACTGTATGACATCCTACTGGTTGTTCCTCTTTTCCTTGAGATATATTACGAATATTCTGCCTTATAAACTGAAATTCCTCGAAACAAAAGGGTATAGAATTTTCCTGCATCATCAAATCATGTATTTCATCTTCCACAAATTCATCTATAATCTGACCTTCAATTGCATTGGATGGCTGCAAATCTGATGCTACAAGCTGCTCAAAAATCTCGTTATCTGTCTCATCCTCAACATTAACACTGAGAGATTGCTGATTTCCTATGGGCTGCTCATTTGAAGATTTACTATGCAATTTTTTTCTCAAAAACTGAAATGATTCAAAACAAAATGGTACGGAGTCACCTTGTATCATTAAATCATGTGTGCCTATTTCCAAGTCTTCAGCTGCAACTTGACAATCAATGACTTTTAGGGGCTGCAAGTCTGAATATGAGAAGTTTTCATTGCCCTCAAGACGATCCAGATCAAGACTTGTTGACGTTTGATTTCTGATTGCATAGAAGTTATCTCTAATGAACTGAAACGAATCAAAACAAAAAGGCAAAGATCCTTCACTTACATCAAAATTTTCTGCACTTTCCTCATCATTGCCATAGCTGATATGCATCGGTTGATCACTGTACTCGAGCTGCTGAAAGTGAACTTCCTCCTCGCACAAACTAGCTACTGATTTGTCTGCAAGATTAGCTTCTTTTTGGAGAACATAATCATCATCATACTGATCAAACTGAGGCAATTCATCAGTATAAAACACATCATCAAACATACACATCATATCAACAGCTCTCTCTTCTTCACAATGATCTATAAAACAATCACTATGACTACTGGGATCAGAAACAAAATGTTTTGGGTCAGCAACTTGTTCTTGAATGTCATTTTCATTTTTTGCATTCATTTTCCGCACCATCTCTTCTACTGTGTTTACGAAAAGATCAAGATTTTCCTCTGAAAGTGTCAGCTGCTCTGAAACATTCTTCTTTTCTTCTTCCTTCAACCTTACCCTCAAGATCAGCAAATGAGCCTCTACATTCACTGCCTTGTTTTGCATCTCGTGAAGTGTTGCAATATTCTTTTCTCTCAGCTGAAACTCCATTTCCGGATCAAAGGCACCCGGGTAGTGCAAGAGAGCAGATCTAGGAGAAGGTCTTATATCAGCTGGCATCGAATAATAAACTTGGTTAAATCTAGCAGAAAATTGTTGTACTGTCTCCCTTGGCAGTCTTTTCAGCTGGTTATACTCCTCTTTAATCAACAAAAAGTTCTGTCCGATCATCCACATGTCAAGGAAAACTTTGACAAACTGCTGGAAATCTGAAATGCTCGCATCAGGCAGGGCTTTAAACCAACTCTTCACTTGGCCTTGCAAAGAAAGAGCAAAAAGCCTAATACTAACATCTTCATCATCAACTTCAAAAAGATCTAGAAAAGTCTCAACATTCTGCACATGTTGCTCGGCGTTGACATTGTTACATTCACCATCAAATCTTGGTAGATATAGGTCATAATTTGCAAGAAAAGCATGAAGAACAGAAGGTAAAACAAGAGGTTTGTACCGATCTGGAATTTTACAAGGTGTAGGGGCATGTACAAGAGCTGTGGGATCAGTTTTGTTTTCTTGCTCATCACTCTGAAGAAAGTCATCATAATATGTGGGAAAAGTAAGGAGACCAGGATCAAAGGGAAACTCAACATTTACACTTTTTGAATGGGTCGAGTGAAGATTTTGATCATCTTTCTCATACAACAAATTTTGAAAAACTTTCAGGACAGCTTCAAGAACAGCGAAGAAGTAATTTACAAGAAAGCAGATTAGATCCTGAATACCATTCCACTTTAGATACCTGAACTTTGTGTAAGATCCTTCCATTTTCTCAGAGAAAGAGTCAGTCCTCCAGACTTTGAATTGGAGTCACCAGGTGAATGATTTCAGCCTTCTTATGTCTGATCGTTGTCCACCATCAACCATCTGATCTGAATTCGATACATGTACTGGGGGAATTCCCAAATCAAGGGACACATTCACAAGCTAAACCGGAGATCGACTGAAGCAGCTTTTATCTACTATGCACTGGCAGAGCACTGTGCAGTTCGAAGGCTACCTGGCGTGACTTCAGACTCCGTCTATAACAAGCAAACGTTTTGAGTTTCTCCCCAGTATGGTCGCCACTATGTTAGCGCTCAAATTTACCTCAGGCTGAAATGAGATAAAACTCAAGGCTACATCAAACCACGCTTAGCCTCGTAGCTAGCCCTTCGAGGGCAGGAGAGGGCTCTCTCCGTCAATCTCGATAAAATGAGCAATAGGGTGCGAGATGACTTACGATAGGAGCTGATTTTAGGCTAGTAAAGAGATAGGTAAATTTGATTTTGATTTTTTGGTTTTTCGCTGGAGGAATGGGGAAAACAAATTTTGGGTCCGGGGATAAGGTTAGACCTTTGCAGATTTCAAGTTGGGGCGAGGTAAGTGATTGTCTTGATGCTTTTGATTGGATATACGGACAGATCAGACTGACGAGAAGCTGAAGAGGGCAAAGAAGAACTTGGATCCTCTCCAAACAGTCGAAAACATATAGAACTAAATGAATTCAAAGGCAGAGCACGGTAAACAATGGATTCAACCTCATCTACTCATTCAATTTAGTTCAGAAGCATATGAAAGGAATGGCATACATTAAAAATGAAGAACTTACAGTAAATAGAGAGAAAACACCATCAAGAACAAAACACCACAAGGATCCCAACAAGTGCCGCAAAACCTCTGATCTTTCCTTAGCCAAAATATGAAAAAATATGTACAATGGTGCCAAAAGTCTCCCAAGAGTCCAACCTCTCCAACCTCTGAAAAGGCTTGAGAAATTACATCATATAGATCACTCTAACCCCTTCCCATGCCTCTAGGGGTCGAATTCCTTCTTCAGGGATCAGTTTCAACAAATTTTAAACAAGGAACTAGAATCTAGGCATCTAAACAACTTGCCTCTAAAAGGGTGGAAACTGATTCATTTACATGATTTTCACTTTTTTAAGAGTGAATCTTCTAGAATAGGTAAAAATGAACCAAAGTTACATGCCAAACATAAATTTACATCATAATAACTCAAAAATTTCATCCCCAAGAAAAACTGGTCCAAACTGGCCGAAACTCTGAGCTGGAAGTTGAAAATTCAGCCAAAAATTTAAGTGGGTCTCACCCCTGAAACAAGTGGGTCGCGCGCCTTTCAACCTGATTTTAAGGAACTTCCTGGCATCCAAATTGTGCTCATGATAGCTCGTTGGAAAGCTCTGGATGTTGGCTATCCAACCCAAGTGGAATTTCTCAATTTGGAGCTCATTTGCCCCTCCAAAACTGCTTTCTCCCAGAAGTAATTCCTGCTGGTGCAAAAGGTGGCAGCAAGGTGGTTTTCATGGTGTTTTTGAGCTTTTTGGCCATCTAGAATCTGATGAAATGTTTCGGCAATGCCTGAGGATGCATAACTTACCATGAAAAATCCAAAAATGCAAAAATTTCCTTCAGCAAGTGTCCCAAAAAGAAAATGAGCATATGGGCGTGCTACCCGCTTAACTGAAAAACCTGTTTTTAGACCAAAAAATTTCAAAATGACAAAATTTTCTCCGAATTTGCTCAAATTTAGAGCGAAGACCCTCCATCATGTATCTTGCCCAGCCAATGAAGCCTCGGCCAAAATCCGGAGTGGATCAGGCCTTTTCCGCCGTTTTAGTGCTTCGCTCAACCTCCTCTTTAGAATCTTCATTCTCGCTTTGCAGACATGCATGCGAGCCCAATAATGGCCTTTCATGTGACGAAGCATGTCTTTGTCTCTATCATTATCCTGTGAATGTACCTACGCTGATGAAGAAGGCGAGACCCCTTCCACGCCATGTGGAGATAGTACTCGCGCTGCTGATGAAGTCAACGAGACCCCTTCCATCCCGGGTGGAGATAGTACTCGTCGTGATGCTGCAAACAAAGCTCCGTGGCCTCTCTGATATGTTACCACTACTAGTGCACTGCTATGCTCCATCTCAGTACATCAACCTCAACGGTTGAGTCACTGTCCTGCTCATATCCTTGCTCATAAACTGAATCCGTCTCTGACATGGCTTTGAACAAGATATTTGCAATATGGATGCTCATATAGGTGCAGTGAAGGCAAAGTCTTAGTGTTTGTTCAAAACCCAATAAATGTCACCCATGCACCCAAGTACCATAGGAAAACAAAATCATAATGAGGATGGCTCTATTTTAATGGCATAAAAATTATCACTGTTTCGATCATAAGTAAGTTTGACAAATGAAAACCAAATGCAAATGTATGGTATAATTTTATAATGATGGTCAAAACTTGTCAAAGGGGCAAAGCATGAGATTGTGTTTATGAACTGGAGAATAGGGACAACACGACAATGACCATAGTGACACAAATAACCATGACAGCGGCAATATTATGGTGATGGCAGCAGTGATATGGTGATGGAGGCTTTATACTAGTCAACATGAAACTGTGCAAAAACATGAAAGGGCATGATAGTAATGATAAAATGATAACTGAGGGCGTGAGGATGATATACACAACATGCTAGGGCATGAGCATATTTACCATTCAAGAGTTTTCAAACTTTTCATAAAACTGCCCATATACTTTCAAAACCTTTAAGGAATTAATTTGCATGTGAATGTAGGGTTCATATATTTTCTCCAAGGATGGCTTGTTTCCCAAACATCAATGACATCACAACCATATTAAAAATCGAATGAGCAATGATTAAAACCTGTTTGGAAGCTTTTGGAGTTGACTAGAATCGAATCTGGGCGCAAAAACGAATTTTCTGGGTTCTGATTTAAGTGTGTAGCGCGCTGGTTTAAGTGGGTCGCACCCCCCAAGTGGGTCTCACCCGTTCAACTTTACACTGTCTATGGCGCTCAAGTGGGTCGCGCCCCTCAAGTGGGTCTCACCCGTTCAAGTGGGTCGCACGCCCTTTTCTATGAGTAGCTACATAGTGCATTTTGTAGGAAGAGTTTGGAGGCCTTCCCGGTGTCCAAATAGGGCGTGTGATAGCTCGTTGGAAATCTCTTGGAGTATACTTTCCAACACAAGTGGAATTATGCAATTTTAATTTCATTTACCTTATCAAAAATCAAATCTCCCAACACTAGTCAAAATGAGCAGAATGAGGCTGCATCAAGGCAGAGCGCTGTTGCAGTCAACTTTTGAAGGTCTTACTCAACTTCCAATTGAGCTCATGATAGCTCATTGGAAAGATATTTGTGTATAGGTATCATTTGGCTCATCATGCAAGTCATTTAGCCAACCATGCTAGGAGAAATCTTGATTTTCCCAAGGTCACTTCAGAGGTGCATTCAATTCTCCTGAGGCAATGGTATTTTTGATATTTCTCTAAAACCATGATACCTGTGTAAAAAGTGAAAGAGGTTTTTCTTCCTTTGGATGTTGTGGAAAAAAATCTCTCTCAGTTTTCCAAAATTCATCTTTTATTGCTCTGAAACATCTTTTGAGTGAAACTTATCCCGATGTGTGAAACAAGGGATTTTGTCGAAATGAAGCGAAATGAAGGGGATAAAGGGCTTCTAAATTCTTGGGTAAATTTTTGGAAGTAGGGAGGGATGTTAGGAAGCAGGGGAAAGTGGAATATCAGAGATCGAGTGAGGGGAAGGGGTCCAAAAGGGAAAAACACAAAGCCTAGCCTATAGAATTGCCAAGTTTGGGTGGCTGTAAACCAGGGTTTGTGCAAATAAATGAGAAATGTTAGGGATCTCAAGGATGGGAACTATTTACTTGGGTATATTAAGGATAGGGGAAGGTGGGTGAACATCGTATTAAGCAACATGAAACGATGATTTGACCGTCCAAGAGAAATTACCTCCAAAACCCTAGGAGAGGGAAATGGACCTTACCAAGGCACAACTGAAGTATGAACAAGATGTAAAATGACCCAATGGAACTTGACATGATGATGAAAACCCTCTGAATGATGGTACACTTAGCTGAATGGTGACATGGACCGACACTTGGACAACTTTGGAAGGAGTGAAAACAAACCCTAGACCTAATGCCTAGTGACCAAATTTTGCTTGAAGACTCTTTGAAATGACAAAATTTGACCTTGACAACTTAAAATCACTTTGTAAGAGCATGTTTGATCACTAGAGGAAAGCTGCAAAGGCTGACTCTAACACTGGGCACAAGGAACACAAAGTCCCTATGGAAGATACTCTCCATACTATCAGTATCCACCATACCCACATTTTTATCCTCAAAATCCTAACCAAAATTTTCCTCAAAATCTTCAACAAAATTTTCAAAAAAATTCTCAACAACATCATCAAAATCAACCACTTTCATTGCCATTCCCTCAAAAATCAAATCAATTGCCTGCTCAACCCATACCAAACCCCAATAATAAGAACCCTCAGAATACATACATGATAGAAGGCCAACAGTTTCAACTTATTTAATCACTCCTTTAGACCTTAGTGATGTTCAACTGAGGTCTGGAAGAATACTTGAAAAGAGGAAACCTTCTGTGATCATACAAGAACAAGATAATTCTGAGGAAGATTCCCTACGGGTGAATAAAAGTCTTGAGGAAGACACATCCTTTCAAGACCCACACATTGAAAAACTAAAACAAAAAGATCCAATAAGTCCAACTCCTGTATTAGAGCAACCATCCACATCTACTTCTATACCTCCCTTTCCGGAAAGATTACAAATTGATAGAGGTGTAGAAAAACAAATAATGGTGCCTAATTATGATTTCTTAGATGAATTGATAAATGTTTGCATTAAAATTCCATTATTGCAAGCCATCAAAGAAATCCCAATTTTAGCCAAAACAATAAAGGAGTTGAGTATGAAGACAACAAGAAAAAGAATAAGAGAAACCAAGACAATTCAACTGGTAGGACAAATATCAGACATTATGATGGGAAAGATTGTTATTCCAAAGTATCTTGACCCAAGAAATCCAGTTGTCAAAATTCACATCAATGGAATTGAAATTCAAAACACACTCATTGACTTAGGAGCAGCAATAAATATCATGAGTAGACAAATCATGGACAAATTGAAACTTCCTAATCTTCTCTTTACACCCACACTATTACAATTAGCAGATAGATCTGTGATCAAACCAGATGGGGTAATAGAAGACATTCCAGTGTCCCTAGATTCCTGGGAGTACCCTGTGGATTTCATGATCCTAACTCCTAAGAATAATCTAGGAGGCCATCCTGTTATATTAGGAAGACCTTGGTTGGCTACAGCTGATGCTTTTATTAGTTGTAGGTCCAGTGATATGTATATTTCTGATGGTAGTTCAACTAAGAAATTCACTTTATATCCTCCAGCTAGGACAATTACAGATCTAGATGACACTCAATGGATAGAGGATGAAGAATATTTACAACCACTCTTTACAATTTCAGAAATTAGTGAAGATAATCAAATTCTGAATACTCTAGAAAACTTTGAATCTTCTCTATAACACAAACATGAATCATTTCAGGAGGGATCCAATATTGAATTTTTGTCATCTAGGAAGATGTCTCTTCATTCTATGGACAAATTTGGCAGCTCTACAAGTGAAATTTTTCCAAGAAAAACTTTGAACATAAATAAGAACCTAGAAAAATCTCAACAAGAAGAGTTAGTCAGAGTATTACAGAGACATTCTTCTGCATATGCATGGGAATACACTAACATGAAAGGGATAAGCCCCAAGACTTGTACTCATCACATCTATATAGAGGCAAATTGCAAACCAATCAGACAACCTCAAAGACGGATGAATCCAAATCTTAGGGAAATTGTTAAACAGGAATTGCAAAAATTGTTAAATGTCAATTTCATCTATCCTATCTCAGATATTCAGTGGGTTTCTCCTTTGGTAATTGTGCCAAAGAAAAATGGAAAATGGAGGGTGTGTGTTGACTACCGAGAACTAAATAAAGCTACTCTTAAAGACCATTTTCCCTTACCTTTCATAGATCAAGTATTAGATACATTAGCTGGCAAAAAGTACTTCTCATTCCTAGATGGGTTTAGTGGTTACAATCAAATTCAAGTATCACTTGAAGACCAAGACAAAACCACATTCACCTATCCCTGGGGTACCTATGCTTACCGAGTATTACCATTTGGATTATGCAATGCACCTGCAACATTCCAAAGGGCAGTATTAGGAATTTTTTCAGATCTAATACATGACTGTGTAGAGGTGTACATGGATGATTTCACAGTTTATGGGAATACATTTGAAGAGGCTTTAGAAAACCTGGAAAAAGTCTTAAAAAGATGTCAAGAAGCAAAACTTTCACTTAGTCATGAAAAATGTTTTATGATGTTTACTGAAGGTATTGTTTTAGGGCACCACATTTCAGGGGATGGGATTAGAGTTGATGAGGCAAAATTTGAAGTCATTTCTAACCTATCCATTCCAAGTTGTCAAAGAGATGTTAGAAGTTTTCTAGGATTTACAGGGTATTATCGGAGATTTATAGAAAACTTTACCAAAATAGCATCTCCACTCTTCAAATTACTCACCAAAGATTGTGAATCCAAGTGGACTTCTGATTGCCAGTTAGCTTTTGAAACCTTGAAAACCAAAATTTCTGAAGCACCTATATTAAGGAGACCTAACTGGAAGTTACCTTTTCATATCTCGACAGATGCTTCCGATACATCTCTAGGAGCAGTATTGGGACAAAAAGATTTTATTCCATATGCCATCTATTATACCAGTAAAAATTTGACTCCTGCAGAGTTAAACTATACTGTAACTGAAAAACAGTTTTTAGCTATTGTTCATGCCATAAACAAATTTAGACACTATATAACAGGCTATGAAACTTTTGTTCACACTGATCATTCTGCAATTAGATACCTAATGAAAAAATCAATTACTAATGGAAGAGTTATAAGATGGTTGTTACTCTTACAAGAATTCAACATTACTATTCTAGATAGGCCTGGAAAACAAAACACAGTAGCTGATTTCCTATCTAGACTCCAAAATATCAAAGATGACACTCCGGTTGAAGATCAATTTCCTGATGAATATCTTTTTGAAATCTCTACTCAAACTCCATGGTTTGCTGATATTGCTAATTATTTAGTTTCAGGAAAATTTCCTTCAATGATGAATGCAAGGGATAAAAGAAAAATCATTTGTGATAGTGCAAAATATTCATGGGTTGCTAATGAGTTGTACAAGACAGGTCCAGATTTGATCATTAGAAGGTGTGTTCGTGAAGATGAGATGCCTGATATTCTCAAGGCATGTCATGATGAACCTTGTGGCGGACACTTTGTAGATAAGAGGACAGCCTATAAGATCCTTAATTTAAGATATTATTGGCCATCCTTGTTTAAATATGCTAAAGAGTATGTCAAAAGGTGCGACAATTGCCAAAGGGTAGGGAAACCTTCTCCTTCAGGTGAGATGCCATTACAACCTCAGGTACACATTGAACCTTTTGAAAAATGGGCTTTGGATTTTGTAGGACCTATTAGTCCTCCATCAAGACAAAAGAAATATATATTAGTTTGCACTGATTATGTTACTAAGTGGGTAGAAGCTAAACCATTATTTGTTGCTAATGAAGCATCTGTAGTTACTTTTCTTTTTGAGGATATTTTTACTCGTTTTGGTGTCCCAAGGGAAATTGTTACAGATCAAGGAGCTCAATTTACCATCAAGGCTAGTGGAGCAAATGATGGAGAAGTACAAAATCAGACATAGAACATCTACTCCTTATCATCCACAAGCAAATGGTCAAGTGGAATCCACTAATAAAGTCATTGAAGGAATCCTAACAAAGACTGTTCATCTACATAGAAGAGATTGGGTAGATAGGCTTCGTGAAGCCTTGTGGGCCTATAGAACTACATGGAGAAACACAACAGGCCATACTCCTTATGAGCTTGTTTATGGAAAGCAAGTTTTGTTTCCCATAGAGTTCCAGATTCAAACTTTCAAAATGGAAGTTCAGCTAGGACTTGATTTAACGGAGGCACAAAAGCATAGACTGGAGCAAATTAATGAATTGGATGAGATCAGACAAGATGCAGTTCAGAAAACAAGTCTAGTCCAACAGCAAAGGGCTAGATGGCATGACAAGTACATCAAAGAGAATAAATTCAAAGAGGGTGACCGAGCTCTCTTGTTTGATTCAAAATTCAAGGATTTTCAAGGTAAATTTTAGACACATTGGCTTGGGCCATATGAAATTGTTGAAATTTTTGATAATGGGGCAGTAAAAATCAGAACTATAGATGAAGAAGAGGTCACTTTTCCTGTGAATGGTCATAGATTGAAGCTGTATCACAAACCATTCTCAAGAGAAGAATTTGTCAAGAAGTTCCAATAATGCAGTCATGTGAAGTTAATGAAGAATTCTTCTTCTTCTTCATCAACTTGATTAAATTTTCTGAAGTATTTCTTTGAAAAGAAAATAAAAATAAAAATAAAATATAAAAAATAAATAAATAAAGGTATAAACATGAAAACCAATCATTGATTGGCATGTTTATACAGAAAAGATAGGGTGAAAATCAGAGTTTCTCTGACACTCTAACTTTTCCATTTTGTTTTTGCAAGCAGCTGTTAAAAAATCATAAGTTCAGATCCATAGTGCTTATGATCCATCTCATTTCATTTCACTTCATTCACCTATCCATCCATACTCCATTTCATTCATTCATTCATATTCTACTTCATTCCATGTTTCATTCATCTCATTCCATACTCCATCTATCTCATTTTCATGTCAAGATTTAAAGTCTGATGTCTTGTTGTAAATGAATAAAACATGTCATGGATTGCAGGGCAGTTCTTATGTTATTTCACTCCATTTCATAAACTGAATCCATTCCATTTCATCATCCACTTCATACATATCATAACACATCATCCATCTCCATTCATACCACATAAAATTTCACCTATATTTCCAAAAACCACTCCATTCCATGATCAAAATGCTCTACAGGTACATTCTACAGCTTAACAAACATTCTGCAGCTGTTCAGCCTTTCCGCAGCTAGCCAGACATTCCGCAGCTACAAATCCTGAAGGCATTAGTCAGCAGACATTAGAATTGCAACAAAATGATCCAGTGTATCCATGAATAAAAAGCATCAAGAAGGATTATGAAGACTCTTCCAAAGGTGAACAAAGAAGACAAAGACTACAAAAATCAAATGAAAAGCAGAGGTAACACGTTTAGATTATAATGGCATTTCATAAAGTTTAGCATAGTTTTAGTTATGAATTGTTTGAAAAGGTTGTTTTAATTATTTTTATTGATCAAGACCAATAAACCCTCCACAAACTTTGGATTAAAATCTCTCATTTCAAATTCCATATCCGACATCATTTAAGCGGTTAAAATGGCCGAGGTGTTTGAATTCTTCACGTCTCTTAACCAAATCATTCAATGATGATTCTCTTTGCCGTTATAAAAATCTCCGCCGTCTTTTCAATCATTAATTCATTTCCTCCACCTCACTCCATTACCCCATTCCATGACTACTTCCATCACTCCATTCTGTAGCCGGCATTTCATTCTGCAAACAGAGATATTCTTATCATTGAGAGCAGAGCAAAAGGGTAAATGCAGAGGTATAGCAGCATGAGAATTTGAAGCCATTTGATTCCGTGGGCAGACAAAGTATCACTGTGGGAAGAGATTAAGCATTATTACTATAAACACAGAGGTATAGCAGAGAAGAATTTCAAGTCATTTGTCACTGGGAGACAGAGGTATAGCATTGAAGAATTTGAAGCCATTTGTTACCAAGAGACAGAGATATAGCAGTATGGGAATTTGAAGCTATTTGCCACCGAGAGACAGAGGTATAGTAGTGTGGGAAATTTGAAGCCATTTGTCACTGTCAAACAGAGGCATACCAGTCCAAAGTTCCATTGTCAATAGAGGCATATCAGTCCGAAGTTTTGAAGTCGTTTTCATTGTCAACCAGAGGTATATCAGCTCGAAGTTTGAAGCTGTTGTCACTATCAATCAGAGGTATATCATTCCGAAGTTTGAAGCCATTTTCATTAAGAAATTGAAGCCATTTTAATTCGAAGGTGAAAGTTATTGTTTCTATGGGTAGAAGAGTGTTAATCTGAACATTGAAGAAGCAATTATGGGTTTTATAGTAAGAACTGAACCAGTGGGTTCAAAATACTTAGAAGGCTACCCTCAATGCAAAGAAATGTTGCAACAGATAGGATGGCTTCAATTTTTGGAGAAATTTAATGGCTTCCACAAAGAAGTCACTAAAACATTTGCAAGATCATTTCAAGGAGCTGAAGTTGAAGTGGGGGATGTCAAATTTACTGTCATTGAAGTTTTCATTGCAGAAGCTACAGGGTTGCTTAGAAATTGAGAGAGATGGTTCAAAAACAGAGAATTCCAAATGAATCCTGGAAGCAAATTCTAAAATCACCAGATATGGATGTCACTATATTTAAGAAAGGAATTCCAAGTTCTGCATTGAAAAATAAATGGAGAAACATACTACTTCTTCTGCAAAAATTTATTACATGTGAGGGTAGGTATGGCACATTTTATGTCTACCACATTAGACTGATAATGCATTTTCTGGGGGAAGACTTAAACCTACCTTATTTCTTGCTTCAAAGCTTGAAAAAGATGGCTTCCTGTGTTCAAAGAAGGGTTAAATTTTTAGAGACAACTTTATATCATCATGGTTTGGTTAAAATTTTGATTGAACATCATTTAACCAAAACAAATGATACATGGGACAATTTCTTGACAAGAAATCATTTTGAAGAGCCAAAAGAGCCCTCACCTGAACCACAGCCTACAAAGAGAAGCAGGAAATGGAGGACTTCAAAAGTTGAAACTGATAAAACAGTGCAAGAAAGTAGTGAGGAAATCATTTTAGAGAAGTTGAATCAAATCAAGAGACATCTGAAGGAAGAAAAGGTAATCAGGAAATCTGCCATGGAGAAAGGAGAGGGATCTTCTCAGCCTAGAAGAAGCCATAGATTAAAGGGAAAACTAAGGAAAACTCAAATCAAACAAACAGGGGTGATTAATATAGAAGATGAAGAAACATCCATTGAAGAAGATGTTGAAGAGGATTTTAATGAAGGAACCCCTAAAATTGACCCTGCTCAACAAGAAATTTATGACTATGTGGAAACTTTGGAAAAGAGAGCTTCAGAAAGTAAGGAGAGAACCCCTAGTCCTCTACTGTCTGAAATAGATGTATTAAGAAGGGATAGATATGAGTTGGAAATACTTAATAGACACATCAAAAATGAGAATTAAATTCTCAAGGATCAAGTCAAGCTCAAAACTGATATGAACTCAACCTTATCCTTACATATAGACAAAGTGGAAAAGACCAATGACAAGTTGAAGAAGAGGAACAAAAAGCTAATCAGGGCACTTACCAACCTAAGGTTCAAACTTGTTATAAAAAAACCCAGAAGATATTTAGCTTCCAGACAAAGGAGAAGGAGAGGATTAGATGTTCTTGCAGAAGCCTCTGAGTTCATAGGATATTTTGCATGAGGACATGCAAGGAGACAGTAGTGGGAGTATGTCGAGCCTCAAAATTGTGCTTTCTTTCATTCCACTTTACCTCATTTTCCTTTGTCCATTGCTATCCTAGACCAAATTGATCAATGAATTTAGTTAAAATTACTTTTAGAATGATTTATATGACTGACTTGCTAAGTTTTGTGATTTTTGCCATTGTAAAGCATTTTGACCGGAACTAGCTGCAGAATGAAGACATTCCGTAGCTAACCAGCGATTCTGCAGCTGTCTTCACGTTTGAGTATGTTCCAGGTGGCCTCTCAAGAAAAACCGCATATGGGCATATTCCATGTCATGTCTACATGGTTCGTTGCTCACCATGAAGGAAGAAACGAATTCTGGGTATGGTTTTGGAACGTGGGAACACATTTAAGAAGGCAGACTTCTATTAGAACTATCTCAGTCCAGATTTCTTTTTCCTTTTTACATAGCCACTCCAAGAGTCCTAATGTAATTTCGATAAGGAAAGACAATAATCCTGAAATTGTTGCAAGTCTTGTTATGTGCATTTGTTATATAAACACTTGGAAAACCGAGAGCTAGGCTAGATTTTGTTCTAGATTTTTGCTTAGATTCTATGCTACATTTCTGAAGACGCAGAGTGTTCTGTTCAAGTTATTTCACTTTTAATGAAGCAGAAAATGTTGTTTTGAAAGCGTTGATTTGATTTGGAGTTAGATTCCGTCAGGTGGTAGAGGGCCCCTGCCTCTTGCACGGATTTATTTACGTAATTTAGATAAGTATTCTAGCTGCCTTTACGTTTTTGAATTTGAATTAGTAGTTGTTTTCATTAGCTACTGTGGTTATACTCATTCTAAAAACTCTTCCAAAAGAAGAAGCTCTTCCAAAAGATTATAATGATGAATGGGAAATGGCTATAGTATTTTAGGGTTTAATTGTAGTCTATTTTATTCACCATCACAGTTATACTTATGATAAGCACTCTTCCACAAGAAGAAACTCTTCCAAGAAATCTTTATACTGTCTTAAGCATGATTGTGATCTTGAATGTTTTAGTTGTGTGTTTTCACTAAGTACCATAGTTGTTCTTGCTCTTAAACGCTTGTCAAAAATATCATAATGATGGGTAGGAGATGGCTATGATATCTTAGTTTTTCATTGCTTTCAGTCTTTATGTTTGCATTTGCACTCAATTACACAATCAGGATTGTTCTAAAAACTCTTCCAAAAGAAGGAACTCTTCCAAAATACCAATCATGATGGACAAACAGACTGTATAATTCCATAGAATAATGCATGATAGCTTAGATAGGATACTCCAGAGTTTAATTGCACTTAACTCATGTTCAGTTGTTTTGCTTTAAGTTTGATAATGACTTGTAGTTTAACACTGTTTTAGGCTAGTGACATTTTAGGTTTGGTTGTAGTTCAACTCATTGCATTTGCACTCCATATTCAGTTGTCATTCACTACATACTAGATTACTTCAGTTGTTAAATTTAACAAAACAACCTTCATTATTCACAAATCTCTTCTTGTTCTAAAATCCATAATTGATTCATAACCATATGAACAGAAGACCATATCATTTTAAGGCCTGAAGTACTTCTGCAACTTCCTTATCATCTTACAAACAAAAATTTTCCTCAATAGACTATTTCAAAAATCTATAACCTTTGAGTGAAGTGTAGTGCTATAAAACTGAGTTGCAGAATAGAGTTAGGAATTAGATTTAGAGTAGAAGATCTTATGATGGTATCAATGTTTTACTCCAAACATACTTCAACAAATCTCTAATTAAGGACAAAATGTTGCATCATTATAAGTTAGTTGTTTAAACTGTTTAGTTAGGAGGATTTGCATGTTTAGTTGATCATTTCTCAAGTTGAGTTTATGTTTTTAATCATTTCCTTAGAAGTAATTATCAAGCTCTGTTTTTGCTTAGTCATAGTTTAGATTTGATTATGCTTCAGTGTTTGCAATTACATTTGTCATTTGTCATCAACCAATTAGGTTTCACTCTGTTTCTAATCATTAGCTTCCTTCCATTAGCTTTCTAGTCATTTTCCTTGTGAACATAAAACCACCAAAAGATCAAAAACATCAGAAATCATCACAAAAGACCAAAAACATCATAAAATACTACACACAACGCATTAAGAAACAAACACCTAGGTACATACAGTACACTTCACTTCAGCAGTTTACAAACCCTGGTTGACAATTAAATGAGCTCAATTTAGGAGACTAGATTGAGACCAAACAACCTCCTCCCTTTGGAATATCTCATCCTTAAGAACATGCTCCTATGTGATAGCGTTGTAGGCCTTTGTAATAAGGCTCCATGACTTCTCCCTTTGACATTCCACATGAAAAATCCATCCACCATGATGCTGCTATGTGAGAAGATATCCTTCCAACATGGAAATCCCTCATGATCCCCCAATGCTAAAGGGTAGCCTCCTTTCACCATGAATGTGCCTTTCTTCTCTTCAGAAATATCATGAAAATTATGGGAAGAATGTTTCCCATAATCTCCCAAGTGTAACCATAACAACAAAAACCTTTGTTGCTACCTCATCTCTCTCTCATACCAACTTCCTTTAAACAAAGATACAACAGTGATACATGGAAGCAAGATACAATAAGAACAAGTTGCCAAATGGCAACCAGAGAGTGAATTTGGGTCCCTCTCATGGAACCAACGCAGTGCCTCCTTGGCCTGCATCAAAACAAGGAATAACAAGTACTTTTCTAGCCACTTGTTTGCTTCCATAGTCATCTCATAAGATGAGAACATGAAGTTACAATAAGGTGTCATTGGTGCACACCAAGAGACATATGGCTTCCCCCACAGCTCATCAAAAAGATAACAAAAATCAATGCTACAAGTAGCTGCAAGTACATCATCATATAATATGCAAGAAGAAGCAAATCTTCTTGATACAACATGCTGCTCAAATAATGAAAAGGATTACAATACAAAATGTGAAATTATACCTCCTCCATCATGTACTTGAGGTCTTGAGCTGAAATGGCTCAATTGAAAATTCTCCCTCACTCTCAATGAGTAGGAAGGTGGCTGTGGCATCCTCTCTATCACCATCCGGGCTATGCATATCTCCATATGCTGATATATGTCATGCTGGATGCCCTCCCAAGTGAACTCCTCCATCAACTGGAAATATGCATCAAGGTGCATAGAATAGAAGTCCTCATGTGTTGCATGTAATAGCTTCTCCTTGAGACTAGAAGATCTAGTCAAGAAGATCCTGCCATAGGAATAGATGACCACATCATCCACCATGTATATGTCATCTCCATCTGGGTCATCAAGAATCATGCATGCACCAAGATCCTTGGAGTACTCTACAAAAAGCTGAGCTCCAATAAGGATCAATCCTCCTCAGTGACAGCGCTGGTGATCTGGCATTTGAAGCTCCACTCATGCTACTGCATGCTACTTTGACATCCCCCATGCCAAATTTCTCCTCAAAAATCTTCACCTCTCCAAAATCTAAGAGTGGTGAACCCAAAGACAAGACATCTCTCATCAAGTGAAGATCAGGTGGCCTCCCAGGTGGAATGCCTCCATATAGTGAGACATTAATGTTAAGCGTAGACTGTATAGATGATTGGGCAACCTTGCCCTTGCCCTCACTACGCAAATCAACCTGCCTCTTCCTTCCATTGGATTTCTGCAATAGAGAAGGGTGTATGCCTCTCATAAACTAATGATACTCTTCCTCCTTTCCTCCTCCTTCCAGCTACAATGCTGCACAATCATGCTATTCACTGATTGTGCTCGGACCTCTATGTATGAGATCTTGGGGACTTCCTTGCAAAGAAGCAAGAATCCCTCCTGTGGGAGAATGTGATCCTCCCTCCTCTGCATGAGGTACTATATGTGCTCTAGATATGACAACGTTGTTTCCCTCTTCTTCAATAATGTGTGTGGGAAACCTTCCAACAACTTGATCCCTTTGTGAAAAAGAGATCCCCATGTCCTCTTGTTCAAGAATATGAACTGAAGGTCTTTCCTCCGGCAATGTGAAATGCAAGATGTCAGCTCCATTCCTCCATATCAAGATAAATTTGGGCTCTTTACTGCGTTGTGAACTATGGTGTGCAGTTGCATGCTCCTCCTCACCATGTGCAAATCTAGGTTCTGCTCTAGATTCATCCTCCTTTGGAGATCCCATCTCCAGTCTTGTGTTCTTTAGCTCTCCTTGAAATCTCTGCATAAATTGTAGAATAAGTTTTGTCGGCTTATCTTCCCTTCATTCTGCAGATATTGAAGCTTTCTGGTTTCTGTCCACCTCTTCTTTCTTTGAAATGCAATGGATTGAGATCTCATTGCAACCTCTTCTTCTTTGAGACCCCCTTGGAATCTCAATGAATTTTCCCTCTTTCTCTTGAGATCTGAATATGGATGAGAGTAAACTCATCTTCTTCATCCTTGAGCCCTCTACTTTTGAATTTTGAACTTCACAGGTTGAGCCAAGTTCGAAGCTCTGATACCACTGTAATGTTTCGAAATGGAAATTAGCAGATTTTTCTCCACTGAAATGTTCCTTTATCGGAAATATGAACAAGGCTATTTCAGAGATGTAATGAGTGTGAATTTACCAGTTATGACACCTCTAAAAAGAGGATGATATCTGGAGGCTAGCTAGCCCCTTCTCAGACTCTGTCTATAGCTATGTAGATATTCCTCCTTGGGAAAATTCAGGAAGGAAGAAGTAAAGCCATGCATGCAATAAAATAATAAAATGAACTCTTGGATCCCATAGATACAGAAATAAAAAATCTAAATCCAAGCATAGAGCTGAAACAAAGCAAACTAGGTGGGCTAAATAGATCTCCCACTACTAGTATTGCCAGAAAGTGCTAAAACCCCAAGACTACAAAATACCGGAGTTGCTGCTTGATGGAATGCGCATTATATGAAAGGGTTTATACTTATAAAATTAAGGAAACAATATATCTAATCATATATTAATAAAAAATTCTCAAGGAATGAGATCTAGTCTCCTTATACAAAAAGCAAGACAACCCGGCAAGGATTTCTTGTAAAACTCTCTGAGTACAAAATGTAATATTCATAAATCTCTGAATACTCACTGAAACATGAAGCATGATATTTTAAGAGGATGATATAAATCTGATCTGATGCAGGTCCTTCAAAGTCTTCCTCCCATGAGAGAATGAACCTCTAAATCACAAGGAAAAACTACAAAGAAGCCACCAAACCCTCCAATGAAATCTGCCTCCCAAAATAACGCAGCTCCCAGCTACAATTGCGCTGGAAACTCTAAGAAGAGTGTGGTATGATACCACTGATCTTAAATATACTCCAAGACCCACCAAATAGATCTATGGATGAAAGGAAATCTCCCTCCAACAAAATATTAGCTCAGAAAGTGGGATTTCAATCCCTTCCACTGCTGCACCCAACAACACTACACAAACTCTAGAAAAGTTGTGCTGATGAAGATGGTTGAAGCTTGGCCTAAAAACCTGATGTGGAATGTTGAATGCAAACTCTCCCAATGAGCTTCTCAAAGGAAAGAGTTGGTATTTCTTCTTGGGAACACCCAAGTGCTAAACAACACTGTTACTCTACTAAACAACAAGAGTAATAAAATTTCAAGAGAGACATGAATAATGATATAAAACATGAAGAAAAATGCTCCCATCCTCTTCCTCATATATAATACGAGTTTTCTTCTCCTTGGTCCCACCTAATTAGGTCTCCTCTACCCAAAGATGCACTTCCCTCCAAAATTGCGTTATTCTTCCTAGGGCTTCTTCTCCTCCAAGACTGCACAGTTGACTAATTCAAAGCAACTGCATTTTATCCTTGCTCACACATAGAGGTGTTTTATTAAGATTTAAATAATGTCTCCTTCCACACTTGGAGTGTTTTTGTCCTCCTTATGAGACTTATGGGCTTTTCTACCCATTTATTTGCCGACTATAGCTGCTGCTAACTCTAATGTTCCATATAGCTTGGAAGCTAAAAATTTGGAACATTACAATTTATCATTAGAAGTGATCAAGAGGAGGCTCCATTTTCCACTTGAACTGCACCATGTGCAATGGAGGCAAGCATAAGCCATTCTTGTGTGAAATTTTCAAGGGTAAGTAAGAAGAGACCGAGGGACTGCAATTCTAGATTGTGCAATGTGTTTGTGGAAGAGGTTGCCCTTAGGATGGCACAATATGCAGTTTTAAAAGGTAAAGGGTGAATCCTTGTGGGATAATAATGTGCAATTTGCTCATCCAGTATCTAGGAGTCTAGGTATGCAAAGTGTAAAGACAAGGGAGAGCCCAAAAATGGATAAGTGTTGGATCATAGGAACAACAAAGAAGACATGATATAAACAGATTCCAAAACATAATCACACATAGGTATACCATCAAACACAAGACAAGCAAATTAATAGTACTCAATATCCACATGAATACCTTGAAACAACATCAAAACAACACTTATTTCTAAGTGCGACAGTTTTTAATGTAGCTTTGCAACATTTAAATACAAGTTGGAAAACGAGTGTCGACTACAACTGGAAAGTGTGCTAATCTATGGGAAGTGTATAGGGCATATTCTTATGATCGATAGGATCATCTAATGTAGAAGAATGAATGAGGAATTCATCTATTGGTACATGAATTTTCTTTATAAAGATAAGTGAAGATAAGTGAAAATGACACATACAAGAGTGAAGACAATCAGAAGTGACACTTGCGATAGTAAGAATAAGTGAAAAAAACACTTGCAAAATATAGAGAAAGTGAAAGAAATAAAAAACAACAGTCATTAAAGTGAAAATGATACTTGTGAAAGTAAAAGAGTGCAAAAGTGATAGTTGAGAAGCTCACCCTGATGATAGTACGCCTGCAGTTAAAAGTGATGGATATTGTCAATTAAAACTGTGTATTGACTATCCACACAGATTGCGAAGTCATTGTCCCTGTCAATTACGAAAGAAATGTCATCAAGGATTGCACAATATCTGCCACTAAAGAATGCACAATCACTATTACCAAGGACTGTGCAAGCACTGTCTTCCAAGGCTGCGCAATCACTGTTACCAAGGACTGTGCAAGCACTGTCTTCCAAGGCTGCGCAATCACTATTACCAAGGACTGTGCAAGCACTGTATTCCAAGGCTGCACAATGCATGCAATTAAAGGATAGACAAGGACTGCTAGGCTTGCTAGGAAAGGGTGTGCTTATAAATGCATTAAAAACTAAGCATGCATAAGCAAGTGATTTTGACAGTTAGAATTTGAAGAGAAAACTTGAACACTTAGAAAAACATCAATCGACCATGAAGAGACTATGATAAAATTAGAGCGACAGATCATAAGATCACAAGGGGGATACAATATTCAAGTGTAGGAAAAATTTTGGAGGGTGTTTTTCATAGTGACAACATAAGGGAATTATAAAAACTAATACTCCAATTCACTTTTCTTTTTATGGAACATGGAAATAATTTACGTGAATATTGTTATATACTAATCCAAGTTATTTCTCAAAGGTTTAATTGTTGGTCAGTTGGCATTGCCTGAATGGTTGGTGGCACCTAGTTTGTTGGCATTAATGTCAATTAGACTAGCATTAAGGATAGAAGCAACAAATATTGGCATTTATGAGCATGTTTTTTAGGGGGATTCCAATGGTTGTTGCAATGTTCTGTAGAGAATAATCATACTATCACGCTTATTTGAGAAGCCATAAAAATATTATTTTGATGGTTGGGTAGTCCCATAATTTGGAGGAGATTATTGATCAGGTACTCAAAATTATTCTAAAAACTGAAATTTGTTGGAATGGTGTGGAACCTGAACGACTGCGTAGATCTTGTAATTTTGAATCCGACGGAAATTGTTTCATGGAAAACCAACGTCGTATGATCCCAGAAATGCATTCTATCCACTTTTTCAAATAGGAAAATTTTTGAAAAAAAAGTGAAAGGATAGTTTAGTTAGCAGTCTATACTTCTGTCTGGGCATGCCCATGTGGCAGGTTGACTGGGTTAATGAATTTTCTCCGATGAATGAAATTATGCCAAGTGGCACTGCTTGGTTCTTGAATTGATAATTTCTAATTGGTTGTTTGGGTCGCCAATCACAAGTTGCCATGTGGCCCAGCCAGGGGCCGCCACATGGTAGCTCGAGGGCCACAAAAATTGGGTCAAAGACCGAGCAAAGCTGGTGGGGCTTGAACCCGCGACCTCCAAGCCAATGAGCAAGAGTCTTTCCCACTACGCCATCACCATGAAACTTAATATATTATGGTCTCCTCATAGTTTTGTTTCACTATTTTCTGCGCAACGGGGGAGGGGGTCGGGGTCTAGCCCCAGCCCTAGTCACCACTAGGGATGGTACCATGGGTGGGAGGCTAGCCTCGTGCCTCCCCCCACTAACCATAACCATAACAACAAATACCAACTTCCATATGTGGCCACAAAGCCAGAGACTGCGAGTTAGCCAAACCACACAAATTTGTTATATAATTTGTTTTTATTAACCATATATAATATGTTAATTCAGAATTAAGGCCTTATTGGGAAAATTAGCGCGTCAAAAATTTCGCCCAGTTTTTTTGGAAATTTGGTGCTCTGTTAGCGGATTTGGAGGAAATTGTGGAACGGTTAGTGTAGAAACTTGGGGAAGTCATAAATTACTCATTTTTTGACCAAATTCAATGCAAAAAGAGGATACACAATAATGTTTTGGAATTATAGAGCCATTGGAACATGTTTCAAAGTTGTTTGATTGTTTTAAACTCATGTAATCACACTTTTCAGCATAATAGAAGAGGGCCAAGCCATTGGAAGCTGGACCAAGGAGACGTAGCCCAATCAGGGTGAACTCCTTCATCATGTGTTATTATGAAACTATTATTGGTGATGTTCATGTCTATTAGATGATGTTTTTCAATGTTTTGTTTATGTTAATTTTCTCAATAAATTCACATAAAAACACATAAAACTCATGTTTAACTTGCAATTTTCCTCATAATCCTCAAGCACTTTTCTTATATTCTGAATTGGAATTTAGCATAGAAAACACTAATTCTCCCATTCAAATCAAGTTGGTATCAGAGAACTAGGTTTACTTGTTCAAGGAGGATCTAATTGTTTTTCAAGTGTTTAAATACTTACAAGGTTGAAGCTCAAGAGAGGAGGAGGCAAGCTCGTGGGTATAGGTTCTCAAGTTGGAGCAATGAAAAGGAGGGCATAGTTGCCACAATCTACACCACAAGATTCACCTCCAGTTGCAGTAGAAGCTTCAGTAAGAATGTCTCATGAAGGAGGAAATAATAATATGACAGAGAATAAGAATTATTTTAGGAAGGATTTATTTGACATGACAGTAATGGTGAAATCCATTTATGAAGAGAGGAATACAAGTTTGTAGGGTGAAAGCTCCAGGCCTCTAAGAGGACAGGGTTCTCTAGGAGGAGAAGGTAATGGAAATGGTGATAAGCTACCATCTAATCCACCGTGATCCTCACCACCATCTTCACCTTCATCTTCATCCTCTTCCACTACTACAACCGACCTTACTCATACTCATCAATATACCTCAAAAGGAATTGGTAAACAACCCCTGTTAAAACATGATATTAAATTTGAGATTCCTATGTATAATGGTGAAGTGAATGCAGAGAAGCTTGAAAATTGGGTTCGTCAATTGGAGGTCTACTGTGGGATTCAAAACCTTCAAGATTATGATACAAAGATTCAACTAGCTGCCTTGAGACTAGAGGGTACAACACTAGTATGGTGGGAAGCCAAGACATGAGATGAGATAAAAAAACATGGTAAGATATCAATATATTGGTTTAATTTCATTGTTTCAATTAAAATAAAATTTTACCCTCTAGCATATATGCAGAAATCCATCATGAATTGGCAGAACTTTAGACAACTTAAAGGTCAAAGTGTGCAAAATGACACCTAAGAACTTAGAGGAAGAGCACTTACATTAGGTATTGATTTACATTCACAAGACACAACGTTGAAGTATATAGGGGGTTTACAAAGCTACCTAAGGTATATTATCCTTATGTTCAATCCCACTAGTCTAGATGAGGTTTGTGTGCAAGCCACTTACCTTGAGGCAAGAGGGAAAAATATTCCAGATGTTATAGGTCAATTTGGGCACCATTCCCAATGACCTAGTTTAACTAAACATCATCCCTAGAACCATGAATAGGGTCTATCATCCCCTATCATTTCAGTTGATATATGCCCTAATCCAAAGAACAAAGACAAACCATTCCTGACTTCCATTGCAAAGTTTCCAAGATTTGAAGTATATATTATAACACCTATGAGCTCACCAACACATTCTCTCAAGGGGCTAAGTGCGTTTCATATTCAAGAACCTCCATTCAAAAGTGATCTATAAAGCACTTCCTGACACTCAAGGGTGTGTTGGTCAATTGGGAGCAAAATTCTCATTGTTCTAGAATCTCTACTTGGTCAGTTCCTTCTAGAAGAGTGCATATGTGTAAAAATTCGAATCCATGTGTCCATTTTATACCTCTGAGCTTGGGAGCATGTATTGCCTATTATTAGAAAGTCATTGATTGTAAAACTACCTTCAACTCATCTATAAATTGAGCACAGATCCTAGTGCTTGAAAAGGAAGAATTTGAGTAGAGAAATACTGGTGGAATTTCAATTGAGGAATTAATTTGAGTGATATGTTGCTAGATATATGTTCATTGTGATGAGGCTATGATGATGCTGGAGATGGTGACATCAAATCAATCACTGGTTGTAACCTCCCCTTATATACATTAATAAATATTGTTGTTTACTTTCCCACATATGTATCTGTATAAGCTTCTATCTTCCATGTTATGAATTCTTATCTGATGTATATGGTTTATGTTTCATTGATTTAACTGAATAAATTGAATAGGCATCTGTATATTGCTATCTCTTTGATGTTTACTATTCATTCTTGCAAGAAATATTTTGGCGATATAGCTTGGATTTGAAGCTACAACAAGAGTGACAGAAGGAGAATTGGAAGCGCTTCGACTCCAAGTAAGTTTCTTGATCTGTTCTATCTGTATATTTACTGTCAGGAAAAGTATCTACAAAGTCTTTAACATGTTGTTATAAATGCAATGCACCACATTTAGGGAAGAATGTTTTATCCGTAATTCATAATTCCGCATAACAAATTGGTGACTCCACTAGGGAAAGTACGCTTCATCCTTGGTGTATTTTTCCTCTGTTATCAACCAAGTAGCATTTAATTTGAAATATTAGGATTTTTGAATTCAAATTTGAATTAGAAGTGTGTTTTACAGGCTGAGGTTTTATTCCCTGATGCGCCCAACGCGCTATTGAATAGGACACAGTGCTTTGCATAGCACTGTCTCCCACTTAGGGGTGCATTGCAATGCACTGTCTCACAATAGAGACTGCGTTGTCCCCTAGACTCAACCAAATTCCATTGAATTTTTCTTTGCATTTGCTTTCAGTTTGTTGTTTGCTGTGTTTTCAAAGAGTCTGATGCCTCATATTGACCAGTGACTTTACCTACTTCTTCCTCCTTTGAAAGAAAAGTTTGTTCAATGTTTATTTAAAGTATTTTTCTTTATCATTGACAGATTAATTTCAAAGTATTTTCACTACTGCGTTAGATCCATTTTCTTTTGAAAAGGAAATTTTCGTTAAATTCTTCGTTTCCTATAGGAGAAATTGTAGTTAAAATATTCATTTTTCCTAAAAAGAGAAATTGTTGTTCCATTCCTTATTTCTCAAAGTAAAAGGCATTTGTTTTTATTGATTTGATGCACGTATTTTTCTTTTTTTCATTCACATTAAACGGACTGAAAATAAAAACCTACATTTGCATATAGTGGATTGTGTGTTTTGCATAGGAAAAATTAGGAAAGTTGCATTTTAGTTTGTGATTTTTGATTGTTTTCTCTCAAATTGATTGCTCTTCCCCTCTAGTAGCTAGGATTTTAATTGAAAAAAACTAAAAGTGGAAAGATTGCTTATCATTTTAGTTATCATTTTAGGAATTTCCAATACATCATCGTGGTGAACCTTGAAGGGAAAGTTGATAAACAAGATCAACTTAAAATCTATCTCAATTTACCTAACAAAGCATTGGAACCATAACGATAACATTTAGAAGGTCTAGGCTAGATACGTGTTCCGATGTCGTAAATTGTCTGCGATACATTCCAAGTGTGATACCTCACTCCACGTATGTAAATATATCGTAGCTCGTCCACGTACTTTCAGGTATATCGGGCGGTGTTACAGTACAAAAAGTATAAAGGGGTGCTCTCACTGTGCGATTTTGCATTAGACAATGCTAATACAAACTTGGGCCTCCACGTACCTTCAGGTATATTTGGGAAGAAAAATCCATCCATAGTGAACCGAGTCGGCTGCCTTTTAAATTGTGATATATCGAACACAACATTCGGGGAGATTTTCTACCCGTACTTCTTGGTTCGCCAGGAGGTATTCTGCAGTTCACAATTTCTTGCTAAACCTTCTGCCTAGCATTACCATTTTATTTTTTATTTGTTTTTGGTTAAAATAAATCAGTCATCATGGAAGAAAAAACCATCGTTTGCGTAGACTAGCATTGAAACCACCTTTACCACCAAAAGTTACTTCTAGTCGGTGAGGGTGACATCACTCTACTGAAACCAGTACTATCGGTACCTCTGGTGAAGCATCATCTTCCCATATACCAGAGTCAGCACAAGTTGTTTCTAAATAGCCTGGTTCATATATTGTTGTCAAGATAGAGTCCTCACAGCTACCCATGGTCATGATCCATCCAATCAGTGAGACCATACCTCATGAACCCGAAGTTGTTCAACTAGAAGTTGATCCATATCTTGTCTCTTCTTTTCCAAAAAAATTGAATCCTGAAGTCGAAGAACCGAAAGTTTTTCATCCATTAGTCATCCCACAATTTTCTGTAGCCATTGAGTCTCTCATATCACACAGTCAACCACCTGAAATATACTTTGGGATTGACGGTGAAATACTTTCACCTGTTTTGATTTCGATTAAAGAAATCCCACAAGACAAGACACCTTTAACTCCAACCCTTTTTGGGGAGGATCTTTATCTATATGAGTCTCTTCCTCAATCACCACCCTTTGCTTTTGTTGATCCTATTCTTATTCATATTATCGTCGATTCAAAAGGGTATACATTTGTTCAATTAACCATTCTTGAACCAACATCTTCGGTTGGGCCATCTATTCCAATTACATCAGTACCTGCCTGTTTACAACTTCACCAGAATTATATTTTCATGGTGGACCTATGGTCCCATCAAGTTATACATATTTATATGGAATTTTTTCTGGTACATCTTCAAACCCATGGACTTCACCAATATCATCATCTAGTATTCTAACTGGTAAACCTATAGTGAGTATTGAACGACTTGATTCTTTATACACATCATTAGGGAAATATCAAGCTGGTCCTTCTGGGTATATTCCATACAATACCATATCAATTGGATTCCATGAATTTAGAGAGAAATATTTTCCATATTATTATCCTCCTCATGCAGGGGGGAAACCTTTGGTCACCCACTTTGACAGTACTTCGTCACTTTTTGGTCAAACTAATGTCGAAATGAATGTTCGTAAATGGCAGCCCAATCTGCCTATCCAATCACAAATGATTGTAAAATCGTATCAACCAGTTAAACCTGTTACTCCCACATCACTTCCACTTGTTAATACATCTTTACCCCTGTTACATAATCAAAATTTTGTACAAAAACCGTTTCAGGTGGGTCCTTCAACTCAATACCATCAAGTATTGGGCCCACATAATCCAAATCCTTCAGCTAATTTACAATAAAAACCTATACCTAGAATCATATATTCACAACATGGTTTCCCATTTTATGGGATTTCATAGCCACAACCAGGTTATACTTATCCTCAACCGAATCCAATTTATCCTAATTTTTGTTATAACATTGGTGGACAGACCCCTTGGCAGCCTCAAGTGAAAATTCCTCAACCTTCATTTCAACAAGTATCGTACCCAGGTTTTGGTCAACATAATCCTCAAGCGTTTGCTTATCAAAACAACCTCTATCTGGGTTACCAGCAATAGATTCCTTATGATGATTCTCAAAGGCTTGTTGCTCAAGAAATTCCATCATACCCTGGCTATGCTCAACTTGACCTTAATCGACAGTTTCCTTTTGTCGCAACTTTAGAGTTACCAGATTTAAATCGGCTAACCAATGATCCAATAAAATATGCTCCTTGGTGGCCAGTGATACCTCACAAATTACCCTAAGATATTCCTAAGTTCAATGGAAACCCTGGGGAAGACCCGTCGACTCATGTTATGACTTATCATTTGTGGTGTTCATCAAACTCCTAAAATGATGACTCTATTCGACTACGTCTTTTCGAGCATACGCTGGCTGGTTCGGCTGCAAAATGGTATATTGAATTGTAGAACTTCTTTTGATAATTTCACTACCCTAGCTACTATCTTTTTGACTCACTTACAATTACCCATATGATATGAAACTGGAATGAAACTCTTGACCAATTTTAAATAGACTAATGCTACTCACATTTATGATCATATTCATGAGTGGCATCGTCATCGTAGAATGGTTAAGACATTTGTTCCTGATCAGCTCCTTGCTGAGTGGTTCACTAAGTCCTTGTTACCATATATAATTGAGGATGTGGCTAAGGGTGGTGTCGTCACTTAATAGCAAGTCATTTCTCGTGCCCAATGTTTAGACTTGATCTACACCCAATCTGTCAAGCTCTATGAAAAAATTCCAAATGTACCGCAATCTAATTTTATTGTTCCTCCACAATTAAAAGACTCTCATGCTGGAGAAGGTTTGATTGATACTGCAAGCACACATCATACTACTGCATCTGATCCTGCACCTTCTTCCAAAATCAATTTCATGTCATTTGACAAAGAAAAAAGTGACAAGCAACCTGGAAGTAAGAAAAAATGGAAATATAAGAAAAAGAAAACTTATAACCCATAGGAAATATCATCTAATTAAACGTATGGACCTAGGAAACCTCATTATCCATGCATAATCTATAATTAGGAACATTTTTTTTAGGATTTTCCTCATCACGCTGAAGTCTCAAAAATCATTAAGACATCCCATGCATCAGCTGTGATGACAGATCCGTTCCCAAGTACTTATGTTATCTGTCACAAAACCTTCAGCAGATATTTTGGTGTAAACGCATAATAAAGATTATGTTAGTCAGGCAATTGATCAACCTACTACCTCGACTACGAATCCGTCTACGGATTCAGTACCGCCTACTGCTATTCCTGAATTGACAATTAAGCCACCTAAGGGAGTAATTCACAAATCGACATATAATCCTCGAGCAAGAGCTGCTCAAAATTATAATATAGTTGAAGATTTTGCTCAACCCCCTTTAGTTATGTCTACTCTTGAGGTATTACAAAATTTCCCCTCCCAAAAACAGGCTTTATTGTCAGCTATTGGTGGAATTGATTCGACTGATGCAAATCTTGTCGTCTTTAACCATATGGGCTATGTGCCACAACTACCAGCAGAATTGGCATTCTCCATACAAGTAAATGGTCTCACTCACCTTGTTCATTGTACTATTATTGATGAGGGAGAATCTACATGAATTATGTATTTAAATTGTTGGAAGTCACTTGGCTTTCTGCACTTATCTCAATCATCAATGACGTTGAAGGCTTTCAATGGACGTACATATAAAACTTTTGGTATTATTAATAACCTGCATGTTGAACTGGGGGAAAAATAGTGAATGTTGATGTCAAGGTTGTTGACATACCCCTTGACTATAATATTCTACTTGGAATAACATGGGTATATGCTATATCTGCCATTGTTTCTACATATTTTAGAATGATTGCCTTTCCATATAAAGGTACAATCACAGTCATCAATCAACTATCCTTCTTTGCCTCCACTTCACAGGTAACTGGAAGTGTTCCGTTCATTCACGCACCCCAACTAGCACTTCAGAATATTGGTGTGGTAATTTTAAAGGATTCCACTCTCATGGGAGCCTTTTCATTAACGTCGCCCACGACATCGGCAGAAATTGCAAGTATAGAGACCTGATGCATGATCTCTTCCACTCCATATGGCTTAAGGATGAGTACAAGTGATTCTGAAATTGTTACGTTGGATGAGTTTTTTCCGCCCAACCCTATTGAGCTGGCATAGAAATCAATATGTCTGGCTTGGGTGGAGACTCTGAAATTAGCATCGCCAGTTGTTTGGGTTGATCGTTCCTTAGATTTTGGTACTCCATATGATCCTTTTTCCTCAACCTTCTTGAAAGATGAGAATATTTTGGAAACAATGATGTCAACAGGAGAACCATGGGAAGATTATCATCATCGTTCCCATATTCTTGATTATGGAGAAAACTATCTTAGTGAACTATATCACCCATCAATCAAAAATTTATTTTCGAATTATTTACCTATTAATGCAATTGATTCTGAGAAAAATATATCAAATATTGAAGACACCATTTCTATAGATATTTTGACCAAACTCGGCGTAGTATAAAACATTCATGTTGATGTGTCTTGTTCTACATCAAAACTTGAAACATATCGCTCTCTATTTCATGAATTACGTGACGTATTTTCTTGGTCTTACGAGGAAATTCTAGGCATAGATACTAGTATCATTGAACACACTATTAATATGTATCCTGATGTCAAATTAGTGTGTCAACTCCTTCGTCCTATTCATCCAAAGAAGGCCGCTTCCATTAAAGCAAAAGTTGAGAAACTTTTGTGTGTTGGTTTCATTTACCATGTTCCGCTGACTGAGTGGATTTCCAACATTGTTCCTGTCATGAAAAAACAGGGAACCATCAGAGTGTGTGTTGATTATCAGGATGTCAATCTGGATTGTCCAAAAGACAACTGTCCTACTCCCTTTATTGACAAGATCATTGAAGATTGTGTTGGATGTGAAATATTTTCGTTCATGGATGGATTTTTCCGGCTACAATCAAGTCAATATCCGCCAATAGGATAAACAAAAGACAACATTCATCTGTCCCTGGGGCACATTCACTTATAGGAAACTACTGTTTGGTTTAAAGAATGTCGGGGAAACATTTCAGAGAGCAATGGATTATGTTTTCAATGACATCAAAAACATTTTTCAACCTTATCTATATGATTTACCAACGCATTCATGAAATCAGACTGATCACTCGATGCATTTGAGAGCCATATTTTTATGCTATCGACACTACAAATACGCCTCAATCCACATAAATGTGTGTTTTGTGTTGGTTCTGGTCATTTTCTTGGATTTTTCGTCTCAAAGTAAGGAATTTGAATCAACCCATTGAAGGTTCAGGCCATTCTTGATTTTCCTACACCATCAAATTTACTTCAAATACATAAAATTCAAGGAAATGCTAACTTCCTAAGAAGGTTCATTCCCAACTATGCCGAAAAGCCTAAAGGATTTACTCAACTCTTGAAAAAATGGGTTCCCATCCATTGGGACCAAGTTTTGCAAGCTTCTTTTGATGCTATCAAGGATACTCTTGTCCTGGCATCATTAATGTATCCCCCCAATTATCAGAATGATATATCGTCATGGATGATATGACCATTGCAATGGTACTGGTCCATGTAGAAAATGAGATAGAACATCCGATCTATTATTTGAGTTGAAATCTCAATGATACGGAAGTTAAGTCTTTGTACGTAGAAAAAATTTCCTTGGAAGCTGTTCAAGTTGTTCAGAGATTTCACCACTATATCCTATTCCGAAAGACCATTTTTGTTTCGGATTTCAACCCCATGACTTATATATTATCATGTCAATTTATAGGGGGAAAATACTCAAAATGGATTGTCATTTTTCAGGAATTTGATTTGGAATTCATCAAATCCAAGTCAAAGAAGTCTTTAGTTTTTGTTGAGATTCTCTGTGACCTTCCCTCTGATAGTACTGCTACTACGTCGGAACCATCAATTCTTGACGAGTCTCTATTTCTGATCAGGTCATCTGATCGTTGGTACGAATATTTCTTCATTTATCTCCAAACTCAAAATTTTTGGCTTGATACCTCTCGCTCTGAACAAAAATGTATTCGATACCAAGCCAAAGATTATCTGATCGTCGGTGATACACTTTATCGTCGTGGTGTCGATACAAATTTTAAGGAGGTGCCTCACTCATGAGGAGGCCGAAAAGGTTTTAAATGACTATCATGTTGGGGATTGTGCTGGACACTTGTCTGGATACGCTACCGCACAAAATATACTCTGTGCCAGTTACTTTTGGCCTACAATATTTTGCGACTGCATCCTCGTGGTCAGAAGTTTTCATGCGTGCCATATTTTTTATCATAAAATCCGCAAACCAAAAACACTAATGCATCATGTTCTCTCTATGGGACCATTTTCAAAATGGGGTATTGACTTCATGACCTGTAACCCTCGATCGTGTGGGGGGCATGGTTATATTATTGTCACAGTATACTACTTTACCAAATGGGCCGAAGCGATGCCTACATTCAATAAAAAAGGACATAAAACTGCATTTTTTTTATTTAACCATGTTATTGAACGGTTTGGGGTCCCAGAGGCTATAGTTACAGATCATGGGAAGCATTTTCGCAACCATATGATGACTGAATTGACTGCCAATTTAGGATCATCACATGATAATTCTACTCCTTATTATCCACAATAAAATGGAAAAGTTGAGGCTATCAACAAGATTCTTAAATGTATGCTTCAATGAATGATAGGAGTTTGTAAAAGAAACTAGAATTTGATTCTATGCTCAGCCTTATGGGTGTATCGAACCTCGATGAGAAATGCAACCAGATTTACTCCCTTTAATTTGGTGTATGGTCTGGAAGCTATCTTGCCTATCCAATGTGAAATACCATCATTCAAACTCGCAATCGACTTGTTACCTGACACCTCAGAAGAAGAAGCATGTCTTTTTAACCTCATCCATCTTGATGAAATGTGCCATGAAGCCTAATTGGCCACGAAGCGCAAAAGGGACATATAAAGGTGCAATATGACAAAAATGTCCAGCCTCGCATTTTCTCAGAGGGAGACTTGGTCCTTCTTTATGATCAAGAAGCTGATGTAATAGGTATAGGGAAATTTGATCCATTATGGCATGGCCCCTGTATTGTCAAAAGAGTTCTTCCTAAGGGTGCCTATGAGTCAGTAGATTACGATGGAATTCTGTTGGCGCAACCCAAAAATGGGTTGTATCTGAAATGTTACTATGCTTAATCATGAGCGTAGTGATTTTTTGTATTCTATTATATATATATGCTGTTTATTTCCATTTAATATCTTAGTTTTTTTTATAGTTTTCTTGACATTAGTAATCCACTTTACATTTCATCGCAGATGTCTAAATCTTTGGAACCATTTGTTGGATATGCTGATGGTGCTAGTCCTAGTACGCAGAATCTATCCTCTGCAGCGTGGGCCATTTTTGCTCCAAACGACGAGTTAGTGAGTTTTCAAGGGATTTGTATTGGTATATTAAAAAACAATATCGTTGAGTATAGCGTGTTGATCGAAATTCTCTTTGATGCCATTTCATTTGGTATTAACCGAATTATCATAAGGTTAGACTCACAATTTGTGGTATTACAAATTACTAGTGTTTATACTATTATAAATCCAACACTGCGTCGTTTGTTCCTAAGATTTCAACTTTTGGAAAGACACTTTTATTTTATTCAATATCAAAACATTTCTAGAAATTTGAACACATTCACTGATTATTTGGCTAATCAATTTTTAGATAGACATTTGCAACACATGTAAAGAAAACATTCACATAATAGAATTGGATTGCACAATAAACATAGGAAAACACTGAAGTCAAATAGATATATAGTTACAGGTTTTTACAAAAAAATTCACCCAAGACACATTGGACATCTGACCTCAAAATGTATGCAACATGTCAAAAGTAAACTAGTGGTGTTGATGGTAACATGCTATAGATCTAGCTATCCTACACAGTAACCACATCCAATGGTTCAGAACACCTATAATATGATGTTGCAGTCACACGGGTAACTCTTTGATATAGCAATTCAGAATTCCAAAGGTCAACCCCTCTATGTGCTACCGAAGCTCAGTCAGAGTCTCAGCCATGTCTAGATCCTGAAGGACTACTCTCCTGATAGTTGTCTCTACTGGCTCATCTGCTCCATGCTCTGGTTCCTCCACCGGTTGAACTAGACCAGCATCTACATTACATCAAAACCTTAGTTTAGTCTTGGGAAAAAATCAAAAATACAAAAACATTGTATAAACCTTAGAAAAAAAAAAAAACATGGTCAAAACATTCTTACCTATTGCACCCCACTGAGCGCCTTCTGGTAAGGCCAAGTCTGGATCTCCTCGGAAATCAACACCTGAGTATGTGTACTCATCAATGGTGACAACCTGTCCCCTGAACCAAGCAAAGAACGCAGTCAAGAACACAATCGTAGATTGGCCTGCATGCATACCCATTAGTTCTACCCATCTCTACATCCTCAGATCTCTAGGATTAGACACACCCAACCTCACATGCTAAGGCTTCATCAGTGGAATCCGCTCTAAGGAAAACGAAATGAAGATCAAACCATAACTAAATTTTTTCTTCCTTCCTCATTTTTTCTTGTTCAATTGTTCTTTTATCTGAGAAAGTATAGCTTCAGACCAGTTGAAGACTGTTAGCTCCATGCACTCTAGCACATACTGCATATATGATCTATTCGCTACATGTAGTGTAACAGTGCCAGAAATTTTTGCAATCGTGAAAATAATGGTTCTCAAAGGAAAATCTCTAACATCCCGGATGTTTATCTTCCCATATTTTCTTGGCTCTGCCCTTGGATAGAAATGTTGCAAAACATAATATTTCACAGTTTCTCCTCCAAGAGCAGACCCTAAAATGGAAATGGGCAAGCCTCTCCTCGACTAACCTGTGAGAAAATATACATCCTCCACTTTTATAGGAACCACTTTGTTCTTAATGTGAAATGCCTCGATAGCCGGATCCCATGCTCGGACTAGGAACTCCAAGAGTACTATTTGTTGCCTTATCCCTGACAAACGGAAGTAATTTAACAAGCCACAATCTCTTAGGGCTCTTACTATACTCAGATCATTTAGGGAAACCATATTATATTCTTCATGATCTCTTTCTCTCCATGTAGTCATCATTATAGTCTGATGAAATCTTGAAACATAACCATAAGAATCGTTAGACTCCCTTCAATGCAAAAAATTAGACAAATTTTGAGCATAGTGGAAGAATAAAAAATGAATATTGCACCCAACGCAGTCCTGAAAAAGGGATAATGTGTTGCATATGCAACTATCCTTCATTTTAGTTGCTATACAATGCACTTTTCGATGCTCAAGGGTGCGTTTCCCTTTTTGGAGGCAAAATTTACCCTAAGGGGCTAAAAACCCTAAAAATTTGCAATGAAAGTAAATGAAATGATTATTGACAGAAAGAGAAGGTTCATGGCACTAACCTAGATAAAACGGTGATGAAAACTGTCCACAGAATCAATCGCAGTCAAATACTCAAGTTCGTGGGCAAAAATAGGTTCAGAGCTCCAAAATGCGAATGGTAACTATTGAATGGTAAAAATGAATAGTAAAACTCTTTTTATTTAGTCATTTAATTGTTTTCAATGAATATTTATTGCTATGACTATGGTTTTATTATATTTTCTGATCATGAAATAGGTATTTTTAATCCATTTGATGTTGTTTTGAACAGGTTTTACAACTGATGAACAAATTAGTCGTGCAGATTTATTTCAAGAATGATTTGACCACAAAGCATATATTTTATCCTTATTTTTCAAGCTTTGTTAAAAATGAAAAAGGACTTGAAGCACACTTTTATCTCTTTTTCAATCTTCTATAACAACGAAAAAGGAACCCCTGGAGTATTCTTCAGCTCTTTTCAGACTCCAATAATGTGAAAATATTGTTGAGCACTTGTCTTTTCAAGCTTGTAAAAGTAAATGAATTGATATCTACTCAATATAAGTTTAACCCTTTTCTAGACTAAGATATATTATTTACAAAAAATGAATACCTTGGTCAAAGATGACTAAAGACGTTCTCTCGGATATTATTTTATATTTTTTCGAATCTGAGTGAAAATTTACGAAAAAGTAGTTATGGATTTTTCTTTTCGTCCTCTTTTTAAAACTATATAAATATGAAAAAGGACCGGGTTGTCACTATGTTTAGGCTCATTAAAACATAAAATAGTGACGGGCTTGTCGATCATAGCAAGAATCAAGTTTCATTCATCGCTATACTCGTTAAATTATTAAATAACGATACATTGTTAGCCCGAAGGGTTGAATTATAGATCAAGCATATGTCATCCTCCTCAAGCTTGTTAAAAAATAAAGAGGTACTGGTCAGAAAATGACCGAGGAAAATTTGAGAAAGTGAATAGAACTTTTTACGGTAGCATGTTGCTCTTGAATCTGACACTTCACTCCATCACCGTGATTGTTTGGGTTGGGTGATATTCTTGACTGTTCATTCATACCTATGGTTCATCATACCTTCACTTCAGTTTTGGGTCAATGCTGCCAGCTCATCTCAATGTCACTGATATGTTCAAGAGAAGTCATCCAGTGAATACTCATCCTTCTACAATACTCATAAACCTTCATTCTCATGAAAATCATCCCTGAAAATTTCTATATCAAGTCATCCTTTGTCTCCGAAATTATTAACTCCTATTTCACCATAAAGTGGTTTTCTGCCGATGTCAAATCATCATCTAGGAAGTTCACTTAGAAACATCATGTTCTAGTACCATGAGGCTTGTTAAAACATTGACAAGATCCTCACTTCCGGACTTTTGACCGAAATATTTTTTTTGGCGTTCGACATCAAATCATATATTCACCCCTTATGAAATGTACTGCAGTACCTTGAGGACCATTGACATAAATTGTGGTTCTCTCACAATTTTTAACAACTCACATCATTGGTTGTTAATCAAATGATGTCTTCCCATGTTCGACTACAAATCATATATTCGCATGGCTAGACTTGTACCCGAATGATCGAGTGAACAAGATAAGAAGACCACGGATCTAGTTTCAGCCATCTGGGCTGTGATTTTAAGGTTGTTGTACACATCATCTGTACAGTGACCTTACATATAGATCGTCATCCGAACATGGGCCTACATCTATAGGCATGTCTATATTGGGAAAGATTCCAATGTAGACGACTTTCTGTACTATGTACATGTTATTAGATAGTTTATGTGCTGAGCATGGGAATGCCTTCCATCAGAAATTTATGATTAAGAGGATATATCATGATGTAATTTATTGTAATATTGATGCAGGTCCCCACTCTGCTTTAGTTCCAACCCATCACAGTGTAAAGAATCTCATTCAAAAAATATTGTTATTATTATTCTGACTTCATGCTTTAGGGGACAATCTATTATAGGTCAATTTGGGCACCATTCCTAATGTCCTGGTTTAACTGGACATCATCCCCAGAACCATGAATAGGGTCTATCATCCCCTATCATTTCAAATTATATATTCCCTAAGCCAAAGAAAAAATGCAAATCATTCCTGACTTCCATTGCAAAGTTTCCAAAATTTGAATTATATATTATAACACCTATGAGCTCACCAACGTAGTATCTCAAGGGTTTAAGTGCATTTCATATGTAGGTACCTCCATTCAAAGGTGCTCTACAAAGCACTTCCCGACACTCAAGGGTGCATTGGTCAATTGGGAGCGAAATTCTCAATATTCTGGAATCCCACTTGGCCAGTGCCTTCTGGAAGAGTGCATATGTATCAAAATTTTAATCCATGTGTCCATTTGATACCTTTGAGCTTGGGAACATGTATTTCCTATTATTATAAATTCATTTATTGTAAAACTACCTTCATCTCATCTATAAATTGAGCACAGATCCTAGTGCTTGAAAAGGAAGAATTTGAGTAGAGAAATGCTGGTGGAATTTCAATTAAGGAATTGATTTGAGTGATATGTTGTTGGAGATATGTTCATTGTGATGAGGCTGGGATGATGATGGATATGGTGACATCAAATCAATCACTGGTTGTAACCTCCCCTTCTATCTATTAATAAACATTGTTGTTTACTTTCCCACATATGTATCTGTATAAGATTCTATCTTCCATGTTATGAATTCTTATCTGATGTATATGGTTTATTATTCATTGATTTAACTAAATAACATGAATAGGCATATGTATATTGCTATCTCTTTACTGTTTAGTGTTCATTCTTGCAGGAAATATTTTGGTGATCTAGCTTGGATTTGAAGCTACAACAAGAGTGACATAAGGAGAATTGTAAGTGCTTGGACTCCAAGCAAGTTTCTTGATCTATTCTATGTGTCTATTTATTGTTAGGAAAAGTATCTGCAAATTATTTAACCTATTTTTCTAAATGCAATGCACCACATTTAGGGAATAATGTTTTATCCATAATTCATAATTCTGCATAACACTAGAAGAGGGTAAAAAGAATCCATTTAAGGGTGGAGAGAAAGGAAAGGGTTTCAAAGGAAAGAGAAAGAAAAATGCATCCATTAAAAAGGAAGGAGAGAAAATGACATACAAACATTATTCCAAAGAGGCTCATGATGATGACCATTGTTGGGAGCTTCATCCAGAGATGAGGCCCAAGAAATTCATTATCAAGGGGAAACAAAAAACAACTGCAACCACTCAACGAGATTTGCAATCCAATTTGGGTGATGAAACTAAAATTACAACCATGGGTATGAATGGAAAATAATACATTGCTAGCACTAGTTCACCAAATTGTCACACTAGTACTCCAAATGAAGAAACAATGATTGAATTATCTCATGTGATGGTTATTTCAAAATATAGAAAAATCGACACACTATTTGATAGTGGGTCTCAAGCCAATTTGATATTTGAAGACTTAGTCAAGAAAATTGATCTTGAAACCATTCCACATCACAAACCATATCCATTGGGTTGTATATGAAAGAACACAAATTTACAGGTTACAAGAAAGTGTATTCTCCGGTTTGCAATCACCACAAACTTCATTGACAAAGTTGAATTAGATGTTGTACCACTTGATATTTCAGGAATTGTTTTGGGTAGTCATTACCTTTGTGATAGAAAATCCAATTATATCGCCATGAAAAAAAGTACCACTTGTTAAAAAATGGTGTGGAGTATATTGTGAGAGCTCATCGCAAGAAACTAAATATCTCATTAGTTAATGCAGTGAAAATGAAAATACTAGTGAATTCAAGCAAGAATTTTGTGCTTATTATGATTAAACCAAATAATGACGTTTGTTATGAAGCATTCCAAATTTGTGATCCAAAGTTGAAATCTGATTTGATTGAAGTGGTTAATCAAAATAATGAGATGTTTTAGGAACCAAAGGGGTTACCCCCCAAGAGGGGAATCGAACATGAAATCCAGTTGTAGAAATATTTTCCTCTTCCTAACATTGACATGTATAGGATGTCAGTGATGGAGAGTGATGAAATCAAAAAGAAAATTCAAGATTTGTTGGAAAAAGGGATCATCCGACCAAGTACTTCGCCATGCAGGTTACCTATTGTGTTGGTTCCAAAGAAGGATGGAACCTAGCGCATGTGTGTATTTTTTCGTGCATTGAAAAAAATTATGGTAAAGAACTGTTATCCACTTCCTAGAATAGATGATCTACTTGATCAATTGAAAGATGCAAATTATTTTATTAATTTGGAATTAAGGAGTGGTTACCATCAAATTATAATTGTTGAAGGTGACATTTGGAAGATAACATTCAAAACAAAGCAAGGTTTGTTTGAATGGATTGTTATGCATTTTGGTTTATGTAATTCTACTGCTACCTTCATGCGTGTGATGAATGATATGTTGAGGCCATTTCTTGATGAAGTTTTAATATTCTACTTAGATGATACCTTGATTTTCATTAAATCACTTTATGAACATGTCATGCATGTAGAAAACTACTTGATGTCTTAAGGGAAGAACAATTTTTTTTGAAGATGTCAAAATGTGAGTTTGGTAAAACTTCCTTGGTGTACTTGGGGCATATTTTTGGAGAGGTGAGTTGAAGATAGACCCATCTAAGGTTGAGTTCATTATGAATTGGCCAATGCCCAAGATAGTCACTGAGGTAAGAAGTTTTTTGGGAGCAGCCCAATATTGGAGGAATTTTATTGCTAACTTATCTTCTATAACATCTCCATTGAATGCATTGTCTAGTGTTAAAAATGTCTTCCAATGGGGAGGAAAAAAAAAATATTTCAATGCTTTGAAAGAGAAGATCAGTTCAGCCCCAGTATTTTCACTGCCAGACTTGAGACAATCCTTCGAGATTCAAATTGATGCAAGCGACTATGCCATGGGCACAATCCTTATGCGACATGGTAAGCCCATTTCATTTCATTCATAAAAATTCAATGGTGTAGTGATTAAATATCGTACTTATGACAAGGAGCTTTATGTGTTGGTTCAAAGTGTGAAAAAGTGGAAAAACTACTTGATGGGAAATGAAACCATCATACACACCAACCACCAACCATTGCAATACTTACAATCACAAACTAAGTTTCAACAGTCAATGAACTTTCGATGGATGGGATTCCTACAAAAATTCCACTTGGTCATCAGGTATAAGGAAGGTATATACAACAAGGTTGTAGATATGCTTTCTAGGCCTATTGTTATTGCAACTACTTTACTCAAGCATAATTCTTTTTTGCATGAAAGTTATGTTGAGCGATATGCATCTGATAATGACTTTCAAAATGTTTATGCAAACTTGAGTCAAGGTAACCAAGTAGAGGAATTGGATTACCATGTAGATAATAACTTGTTGTATCATTTGGGAAAGATTTTTATTCCACAAGCAGAGAGAGTGAATGTCATAAGTGGAGCACACACTCCTATTATGGATGTACATTTGTGTGTAAGCAAAAAAGTGTCACATATTTAGAGGTATTTTTATTGGCCTCGTATGCTTGAAAGTGTGTCATGTTTCATTAAATATTGCTAATTGTGTGCAGTCAGTAAGCCTAGAAATAGGAAGTTAGGATTGTACACACCACTTCATGTATCTTCACATCCATGGGAGAGTGTTGATATGGATTTTGTAAGAGGTCTTCAATTGTCAAAAATAGGTCATGATTATTTGTATGTAGTTGTGGACAGGTTCAACAATATGTGTATATTAATTCCATGTAAAAAGAAAATCACAGATGAAAAAACAACTCACTTATTCTTTTAGCATGTTTGGGTTCATTTTGGATTGCCCACATCCATTGTTAGTGATCGAGATTCTCGATTTGTTGGGAATTTTTGGTCAAGTTTGTGGGACTTGATGGATACCAAGTTGAAAAAGAGTACAACCTTTCATCGAAAAACAGATGTTCAAATTGATGTGGTCAATCGAGAAATCATACATATTCTTCGAGGACACTGCAACAAGCATCCTAAGTTGTGGGATGAAAAATTGTACTACATTCAGCATGCTTAAAATCATGCAAAACACTCCTCTACACAAACATCGCCATTTTAGGCATGTTTTGGATAATTTCCTAGATCACCATTGGAGTTCATTTTTGGGAAATATGTTGCTATTTATGGCCATAATGACATAGAAAAAGCCAATAAGTTCATATAACAAATAAAATTGATACATCAAAAAGTTGAAGATCAGCTTGAAACTTAGCGAAGGCAAGCACAAAGCAAGGCATGAAAAACATCATGTAGATCACAAGTTCTAAGTTGGTGATGAAGTTTGGATTCACATTAGCAAAGAGAGGCTTCAAGGGGAATGTAAAAAACTGAAACCAATCCGTTATGGTCCTTTAAGAATTTTGGAAAAGATTGGTGACAATGCCTTCAAGTTATATTTGCCTTTATACATGAAAATTTACTCTGTTGTTGATGTTGAGAATTTAAGATTTTATGAGCCTCCTTTAATTTAAGATCAAGGAAAATAGGTTCAGATTATTTCCATTGAGGATTTTTCTCCATAATACCTTGATGATCTTTAGCAAGACACCATTCTTGAAAGAAGAACAAGGACATCAAAACGAGGGAGTGTAGACTACCTTTGTGTGGGGCTGAAAGGAAAAAATCATTCTAAGGCCAAATGGATCAATATTGGAAAGGTCAAGGAATTGTACCCTCATCCACTGAACAACTGAAAGTGATATTTTAGGGTCCAAAAGATTCTAGTGGGGAGGAGTTATTAAGTGCTCAAATTTATACTCCAAAATGAAAATTTTCGGAATGTTATGGAACCTGAATGACCACGTAGATATTTTTGTTTTGAATCTTGCGCAAATCATTTCGTTGAAAACCGACACCATATGCTCCCAGAATCGTGTTTTTTCCACTTCTCAAACATGGAATTTTTTGAAAAAAAAAGTACATGGAAAATCCAGTTACCATCTATGCTACTGACTAGGTGTGCCCATGTGGTAGCTTGATTGGGTCAATGGATTTTCTCTTATGAATGAAATTGTGCCAAGTGGCACTACCCAGTTGGTTTGAATTGGTAGTTTTTAATTGGTTGTTTCAATGGCGAATCACAGGCTTCCACATGGCCCAACCAAGGGCCGCCACGTGGCAGATTGAGGGCCACCAAATTTGGGTCAATGTTGACTCGAGGGGTTCTAACCCAGGTTCGAAAGTTTAGGTTTGCCAACAAACCCCTATACTACTGGCTCTTTCGGTAGTGACCTGCTTGCGCAAGCTAAAGTATCAACCGAAGTAGTATGGGAGGGTGCTGGAACCAAGTTTCCGCACCCCGAGAGAGAGCAGGTAAGTCAAGCCGGTCCGTAATTATCAAATATATACATCCAGTGGTCGTTCGTAGGAGTTCCAATAAATAACCAGAATATAGTTATCAGATCTAATTAATAGGCTCGCATCCATGTGCGTACTATCAGCTATAATCACATATCATTATATTTGCAGCAGATTAACATATCAGAGATGCATTTACCATAAACATAGACAGTTCGCAACTTACAAACAAATCATATAACTCAAGTTCACATCAACCATAACAGATTAGGTCCAGATAACATAAAATATCCGCAATACTTTCGCACATCTATATTATTACCCAAAATCCTCTTACATTCCCAAATTACCTCCTGCGCACAGAGCCAGCAGGGTCCACACACAGCAGGACAGAGGATCTCCACACACACAGCCAGCAGGAGTCCTAACCCAAACAACCCTACCACAGACTTAACACTTCGTACCTTGCATCAATCTCTATTCATTCCTACCTATGACTCAAAAAATGTTTATCTATTTATAGCGATTTATCCTACACATCCAATGGTCTGCAAACCGTGGTTTGTGGACTCTTGGTCTACCCTTGACCCATTTACAATGCGTTAGGGGCTTCGACCCACCCCAAAACCACTGCATTAGATTAAATAATACAAAACTATACAAAAATGGACAAAATTCATAGCCTTTGGGAGACCCTGATCCAACGGTCCCCTAACAAAATCTTGTGACTCGTCCCGAGTCACTGTGCCGGTGGGGCTTCAACCTACGCTTGCAATACTCTTATCACCTCGGCTAATGGAGGAAGCACACCTTCACTTTGGATAGCTTCATTCTATGCAATGTTGACCAATTTTTCTGATAGTGGTCCCTCAGTCGCGGCGGTAACACTCTCCAAAGTTTGGTTCAGTTGCTTAATAGCAACATCGACATGTTGTGACATTTGAGGGCTTCATCCGCCCACGGCTTCAGTCGGTCACCCAGGGTCTTCTTCTTTTGCTGCAGGTTCTCGATATCTGCCTGGAGTGCTTGGCTGGTGCACAATCGTTACAAGTGCTAGGTAGGCACCAAAGTGGGAAAGGTGGCTTTGATTGTCTCGAAATCCTCTTCTTTTTGCCGTAGGTCCTAGTTTATCCCTCGCAAGATTGGATCGCGCTGGACCTTAGTCCATAGATGCATGGCAGTTTCTAGTAGCTGGGCTCCCTGCGCGATCTGCCCTGTGATAAAATTTGCAGCTGCGGTGACCAGTGCAGCTTGCTGGGCCCAGACATCTAGGGGTGTTTCAGGTTGTAACTTAGCCTGCAGATCTGATATCTGCTACTCCATGCGTGTCTTAACAACCTAAAATTCATGCCAGGAAGCCTTGAGTGCTACAACCAATCCTTCTACTTTTTCCTAAGGGATGGCTGAGGTTGGAATCTCTGCGGGAACATCCACACAAAGTCGGTGAATTGCGTTTTCGAGCTCTGTATTCTTGGCGGTGGCGAGACGGACCTCCACCTCCTTTACAACGATGGTTTGGTCAGCTACACCAAGCTATTGGTGCACCTGTTGGTCGTGATGATGGATTTTTTGAAAGACAGCAGTGTGGAGACCCTACAAGGCCTCATGGGGTAGTTGAGCTAAGTTCAACTAGACTTATGCACTGGTCTAGACTTGGGGTCTCAGGTCAGATGGATTGAGGACTAGAGCTACACCAGGGAGAGAATAGAGGTGGCTATCAGCTATAGCTAATGTTGTGCTACTAGCGACGAAGGGTGGGCGTACCGGGGTCGCACTAATTTGCAACGTGTCTATTTTTAATTGGAGCACTCACAGCTCAGCCTGGATTGTGTCGACCATGGCCCACTACTATTCTTCTAAGGCAACCCATCTGTCCTCTGTGGCTAGAGTTACTGCATAGGTGATTTGTTCCAGGTCTCCGTTAGTCAGCGTGATTGTTTCGTCGTGTTCCAGTCGTTGAGATCGCTACTTCTTGCGGGGAATTTTGACAGGCTCAGTCCTGCGCTTCATACCACGAGGGGAGACAGGTCTGCTGGTCTCCAAACCTTGTGTACCCAAACCGGTTTGTGGGTCTATCTGGGTTTCTGCCTCGATGTCATTCTGTTGCTATGCATCCTTTTGAGTGGCCGCACTAGTGTCTTGTCGGGTACTCTTAATGACAGGGGGTTTGACTTGGGATGCATTGGTGCTTCCAATGCCCTTCACGCTAGTTTTGAAGCCAAGTTTCTAGTTAGGGGGCCAGAGCACAATGACATTGTCAATTTCTTCGTCCATCACCATGTAGGGAAGAAAAGTCCAGGCTTTTTCTTTATGTGCTATGATCTGAACATTATGTAGAGTGATCTGGAATGTGGAAATTCCCTTGTATCTGTCATACACAGTAGGGGACAACCGCAGAAGGGAATTAATAGCAGCGACTACACTACTCTGAACGAGGACCCAGAACACCTGGTTGTTCTCGAGCCATTGCGAATCCATGGAATCCCACAAGTGTGCATATCGAACCCATTCGCACATGTCCCGGGTAATCTCATAGAGGAAGGACTCTACAGGAGCTTCCCAGGCAACAACTGCTATAAGAAACAACAACCAAGAGTAACAAAATGTGCGGCCCTGCTCCTGGGACTCACGAATGTTAGTTAGAAATTAATCACACAAATACTATGCCCAGTTAAAACATACCCCTTTCGCACATTGGCTGGCAAACCGAATGACATAGGCTGGAACAGAGGTCACCTCACACTTCCTCATCATTTTACATGCTAACAGCATGGTGCCTGTTGGTGCTGAAAGAGGTGACTTTTTATTGACAACTCTAGTGCTTTCTCATTTAATTATCAACCCGGGGTAAGTCTTTTTATTCCAAGAGTGTTGGAACAATATATGTGAGTTAGTTCGTCTAACAGATGTTCCTTGTCACTTATGAGGAAGAATTTTCTCCTGAGCTTGCTTATCCTATGAGGGGTGGCTCAGATAGGTTTTTAACTTAAGATTTAGCAACAGTATTTTGCATCTATCTAATGGAATTAAACAACAGTTTAACTGAACCGAATAACAATCTAGAGAAATGAAGCAGAAATTTAATTGAATTCAACAATAAACTAAAAAAAAATGGAATTGAATGGAACAACAGTCCAACTAAGCTAAATAGGAATGGAATAGAATTTAATCAACAGTCTAGCTAACTAAGTAGTAATGAAACAACATTATAACTAGCCGAGAAGTAATGGAACAATAGGATAAATAAGCTGAACAGTAATGGAACAACAATATGAATGAAGCGAATTAAATAAATCATACAGAAATTAATTAAGTAATTTTGCAATGGAATTCTCTTTATGACTTAATTAATCAACATTGATTTATGGTTGAACGCTTCATTATGCTAGAAGAAGAATGCAATTCATAAAGATAGATAATATTGAAATCAACTTATTCTACGATCTGTAATTCAAATGCAATGGTATTAAAATAATTGGAACTATCTACTGATAATAAAATATTGTGTAAGTCGGAAAAGACGATTGCGATTGTCCTACTTCAAGAACGCAATTTCTAACAATCCTGAAGAAAGAGAACTGTATTTGTATTGAATGGAAATATACTTTACAACTGCATAAGCTTCTTAAGCATTGGTTCTGCAACTACACAGAGTATGAAAACTTGTGTGGAACTTCCAGACGTTGGGCCCAGACCAACAGAAGCCATAGCGTAGTAAAAACTTCAAAAGGTTATTTTTCAAAGCTCTATATTACATCCAGTGATGTTACAAAAACACAATTAGGCAGACTGTTTCTGATGTGTCTATTACAGAATGAATTTCATATCCTGTCTCCGACTCTCCTTCTTATCTATCCTTCGACCTTTTGAAGGCGATTTCAAAAATGCGAAAGTATTTTCCAAATGAAAGCCTGCTGTGCGTGGCTGTCATTTGAGTTCTTGGACTTGAATTTGTTTGTTTGCCTTCTGCCGGCTGCTGGAAGTTACCAAGATTCCATATTTTTGCATCCGTTGGTTGGCTTCTATTTCCTATTGGTCCAACCATTCTGCCTTCCTGCATGCAGAGATAGGAAAAGTCAATTTTCTATTACAAAAACATCCTTTTAATCATTAGTTTAATTGTTCTCATTTTTCGTAATATTTTATTATCTTTATTGCTAATATGAAGAAGGATTCCCCCGAAATTATAACATAATTTGAAGTACTTACAGGGTGAGAATCATACCTTAATTTGGGCCCAACATACTCCCCTACTTACCTAGTTGCATGTCCTCATGCAAACAGATGATTGAGATGTAGTTGCGTTAAGAAGTAGGCAGGGTAGGCCTTTTCGTTGTATGCTTTGAAGCCTTGTTTTCATTTCATGAGTGCAAAGACAATGCCTGTGGCTCCTTCTGGAAATTCATAATTGTGATTATTATCCTAAGGAGGATGCCAGAGGAGAGAGTTTCTGTATCTGCATCCCAACCAGGTAGGCCCCATGTTGTAGACCAGGCTACTATATGAAAGGAATCTGGAGGTAGCAGCTTTGAAATTCCTATAACTGAATGGCTCCCTATTCTTCACATTGTTCGTGGAGGCCATCCATCTTTGCTTGGCTGCTGCTAAGGCTACTTCACGAATGTCCCCAAATTATTCTTGTGCACTTTCTATGATATCTTTATGGATGGTTCCTAGCCTAGTCCTCACACCTTGCCTTCTCATGAATTTTTTGTGTTGGATGATTAGTTGCAAGAGTTTCGTAGGCTCCCCCCTGACCCATAAATCTAGACTATGCTCTCTTTTTTGGAAGATGTCGTAGGCTTTGGCCCACCTGATCAGGTTTTTAGCAAATTAAAGGAAGGCTTGCAGCTACACATCCCCTATGAAGGGGCTAGGGTTGCTATCCATGTCTTCTTCTACGAAGAAGTTATGCATGTAGAGCTCACACAAGAGGCGTTGGACCTGCTCATCCTGATCTTTAAAAAATTGGAAAAACTCTTCTATGGTCCTAAAAGTAGTGGGTTTTCCCGCCTTGAAAGCTTTAACTTTCAAGAGTAAATACCATTCTGTTAGGAACAAGGCATAGTTGGTTTTCGGAGCTCTGCATGATAGCGCATCATTATATAGAGAGAAAATTGTAGAGATTTGCTTCTTCGCTTGATCCACCTGCTCTTGTACCACTTTAACCTTTGCCTGCTCTCCTCTAAGCTGGGAAAATGTGTCATCTTCTATGGTGGAGAGGTCAGTGAAATTTTTTAGCAGTGCTTGATATTCTTGTAATGGCACCAACTCCTTCATGCACTGTGTTAGTTCATGCCACACTTGCACTAGTTCATTTCACAATTTCTGGTTGGCAGCTTTCTCTACTAGATGGGCATAGGCAAGGGCTTCCTCTGTTTGGGTCCCCTTTTCCTCTATAACCTTCTGCTCAATTTGGGTGGAGGCTTCGATGGTGTTTTCCAGTTCTGTCTGCACTTCAGCCTCAGTGGTGTCTGCTAGGTTGGTCTGTATTTTAGTTTTAGTAGTAGTTATCAAATTGGTTTATATTCCAGTTTCCACGGTGTCGTCTAAGTCAGTTTGCATTTGGCTTTCAACAGTATTTACTGGTTCTTCTTGAGTTCCTACAATAGAGGTTTCTTTCTTTGGCTTTCGGGCCCTTATTTCTTTTTTTTCAGTCGTTTTCTCAAATATTTTACCAATTTCTTTAATCTCTTGTAGGTCCTTCTTATTTTCTCACTTCTCCTTTCATCTAAATCTTTACCTGTCCTTATTTCAGCAAGTGGTAGGGGAACGAAATTCCCCTTTTCAGGGATAGCATCTAAAATGGTGTTTCTGATTACGTCTGTAGAATTTACCTCAATGTGAGGGTCCTGAATAGGAGGAGCGTTGCTACCTCCTGGTGACAAAGGGGTTGTCTCTGTGTGTGGGCTCTGCTCCACAAGGATAGTGTTACCTGAATAATCTTGTGATTCCAATCTCTCCTCTGCTTGTCCATCACTATACACTTCGTAATTATCAATAGGATAAAGAGCCTCATCATCTCGTGGTTCCTCTTGGTCAAGTAGGACTTTAGTGTGACGATAAATGCTAGGGGTGAAATATTTATTAGAAAATTCCTCTTGCTCCCCTGCTTCCAATGGGTTTCTCAATTCATAATTTGTCCTTATTTTTCCTAGGACTCGGGCCATTTCCTCCTCGAATTATTGCAAGGGTGCATGGGATGGTTCTGCTTCCTCCATGAGGTTCGAGGTTCCTTGGGGTGTCTTGGACCATTTTTTCTTGCTTGGCTCTAACGTTGAGGTTCGGTTCCTTTTTCTTCTTGGTGGATTTACCCTAGGGGGCTCAATTTTAGTTTTGTCAGGGTTTACTTCTGGTTCCTGTGCTTCAGGGTTAACGAAATTATCCCATGCTATCTGCTGCCTATCTATCTCATGAATGATGATTAGTTTTATTAATCCTTGGTGACTAACCACTGCTTGGGGATTCTTGGCTTTCCTCAATTGAACAACAGTATCATGCAATATGGAATTAAAAAAGGCAGGAAGATTAATTGAAATTTTTTGTTTAAGTGCAGCTAAAAGTTTGAGTTGTCGAGGTTTTACCACATTCCGACGTCCTTCGCATGTAATAAACTTATGGATGAATGCCGCCAGCTCCTACCACGACTAGTGTAAAGAGGCAGGGTTAATCCCTCTATTTTTTCATTCCAACGGTTCATTTAGGTCCTGGTATGCTGCTACTGCTTCTCTCAGGAGGAGATGCTTCTCTGCCCATCTTTCTCCTTACACTGGTATTCCAGAATATAATTCCCTCTGTAACTGGTATAGTTCGGCCTTTAACTCTAGTTTTCCATTCCTACAGATTTTGCAGAAATTTGATTGCAATTCTCATGTTGAATTCTTGTATTCTGTGCACATATGTCAACCATCCCGGTAGCTGGAGGATGGCACTCGCTACCTCTGAAATTGGAAAGTTTACAGGCTCGCTTCGAAGGGTATTTCCTCCCACAACTAATATTCTCTTTTCCTCTGATTATTTTTCTTCTTAGCTCTGTTGTTTTGATTGGATGTTGTCTGCAAGCAGAAAAGAGATTGCAGCTCTGCATAGATAATCTTCATGCCTTAATTGTAGTGTTCCTCTAGTCTTATCAATGCGTCTAACAAGATTTGTGCAGGGATTTCACATTCTTGCCGAATTAAGGCCAATTACACCCCCTCCCTTGAAGAAAGGGCACCTATGCCCTCAAGCACAGGAGAGATTTGGTTGCTTATGAATGCAGACAGGGGAATGTCAGAATTTGGTAATGATAATCTGTGTGTGAAGGAACGGGCGGTTGAGTAATTACTAACATATGTGGTAAAAAGGTCAAATTTAGAAGTTTTCATAATTGTATCTTGTGCAGAAGTGACCGGAAAGTGAGAGGAAATAACATAGCCATTATTGCGATATGATGTCCTTGCATGACTAAAAAGTTATGACAGAAGCAAGACTGAGTCAAGTAATTATTGGCGTTGTCATTCAGAAGTTCAAAATATGTAAACATATCTTTGTTAGCTATTCTTATGGTAGGTCATGATTATTACTAATTCAAGTAATAGCTTGTGATTGAAAAATTGAAGACAAGGTGTATATAAAAGCAATTGGTTATTGAAGGAGCATACTTTCATACCACAAGCAGAGCCACTACTGCCAGCAGGAATTCATAGCCTCGACAAGGTTGTTATTTTAACCCGAAAAATGAGCCAAGATCCTTATATAAGAATAGTTGTTTTGTTGATTTTATGGAGAGATCACCATGCTGGTATGGTAGCCAGATAACCATGGTGCCACTCACTAGAGTTGTAGAAAAGTGATCAGGCCAGCTCATGATGAGACCTCCTATCCTTCAAGTCATTAAGAAGGTCATTACCCTAGTGTGGTGGCTGTAATGGGCATGTCACTTGCTACACCCTTATGAACATGGTAGGCTAGCTCGTGATGAGACCCCCTATCCTCTCTTAATATTTGCATGTAAATGTAGTACTTCCTTTTGAATTGTAACATCTTGGTCTATAAGGAGGTCATTGTGCTGGTGTGGTAGCTAGATAGTCACAATGCCATTCACTAGAATTGTAACAGAGTGATCAGGTCGGCTCGTGATGAGACCTCTTGTCCTTCTAGTAGATGAGAAGGTCATTACCCTGGTGTGGTAGCCATAATGGGCATGTCACTTGTTAAATCCTTATGATCATGGGAGGTTGGCTCCTAATGAGACCCCCTATCCTCTTAAATATTTGCATGAACACATAATGTTTTTTTTTTTTTTAAGGAGGGAGGCTCATTGACTCCTTAAGAGTGAGGGATGGTGAAAGAAGCGGAAAAAAAAACAATAGCATTAATACCCCTTGTTCCATTTCTTGATGTTGTAGGGACATATTACTTGAATAGTGAAAAAATATATATCATCATAAGGTCTTGTATTGTTTGATATCATATTTGAACTATGGGTGACTTAGCCTTTCATTTCATGTGTGCATAATGTCAACTTCATGTTTAAGAATTATAGTTCCAAAGAGCTATCATATTTGTAATTCTACCATTTTCGCTCTCTCTTCCAACTACCATTCCCTATTCAAGGTTACTTAATTATAAAAAGAATGGATATTTAAGTTCGTCGAACAACATCTGTTCAGAGATTGAGCAGCAATTGTTCAAATATTTCTCGGAATTTAAAAAAAAAATCTCAAAAATGGCTGTTCAATTTGAATGAACAACAGTCGTTCAAAGATCGAACAACAATTGTTCCAAAATTGAACAGCAAAAATAAAAACATAGTAGTGAACAGATGTTCAGTTCGACCGAACAACAACCATCCAAGAAGTGAACAGCAGTTGTTCAAGAATTGAACAACATAATTAAAAACGTGAAATGGCTGTTCAATTGTGGGTGAATCAGTAGAAGTTGTCCATGAATTGAACACCACAAGTAAAAAGGCTGAAAATGGTTGTTCAATTCGACTGAGCAGTAGTTGTTCAGAGATTGAACAACAACTGTCCAAGAATTGAACAGCAAAATTAAAAACACAGCAAAAAGATGTTCAATTTGGTTGAACCATGGTCGTTCAAGGATTGAACAGCAGCTGTTCTCGAATTGAACAAAAAAAAATAGAAACGCAACAAAAATATGTTCAATTTGGTTGAACCGCAGCCATTCAAAGATTGAACAACAGTGTTCTCGAATTGAACCAAAAAAATAAAAACACCAACGAACAATTTTTTAGTTCGACTGAACAACAACCGTTAAAATATTGAATAGAAGTTGTTCACAAATTGAACAACAAAGTAAAAAAATGTAAAAATGACTGTTCAATTTTGGTTGAATCAGCACCCATTCAAAGACTAAACATTAGTTGTTCCCGAATTGAATTTCAAAAAATAAAAACACTATAAATGGTTGTTCAATTGAGCGATATCCATTCAGAGATTGAATGGCAGCTAAATAGAAAAAATAAAAACACAACCAATGGCTATTCAATTCGACTGAATAGCAGCCATTCAAATATTGAACAGTAGTTGTCTGCGAATCGAATAGAAAAAATGAAAAAAACACAACAAATGGATGGATGTTCAATTGAACAGCAGTCGTTCAAAGATAGAACAACAACTGTTTTCGAATTGAAAAACAATAAAAAAAAGTCTTACAAGGAAAAAAAATTGCAAATGGGAAGAATGTACAACAAGAGAGAACGATTATATACATTATTTACAAGTGATGCTATCAAACCTCTCATGTACTTGATTTTTTGGGGTTATCACCCCCTTGCACCACAACTTGGATGGTGGGATCGTTTTGTGCCTATTGACAGAAAGATTATTTCATGAGAGGTTTGCGATAGAGGCATACTCTATGCCCGTTAACTCTAAATGTTGAACCAGACCCATCTATGGTGGTCAAGGTGAGGGTACCATTGCTATGTACTTCCTGAATCTCATATGGACCGAGCCACCTTGTTTGCAGTTTTCCTAGAAAGTCATGGAATCTAGAGTCATAGAGGAGTGCCCAATTTCCTTTTTGAAATACCTTCCTCTTTATTAGGTTGTCATGCCACTTGGCTCGTTGTTGTTGAATGATCGTTGTGCATTGCAAGGCAAGCAATCGAATTTCGTCTAGTTCATTTATTTGCTGGAGTCTTTTAGCTTAAGCTTCTGTTAAGTCCAATCCCACTTCTTGGGTTGTTCTCGGAGTTTTAATTTCGAACTCAATAGGGAAGATAGGTTCTCTCCCAAATACTAGCTGATATGGTGAATATCCAGTGGTATTTCGCCAAGTTGTTTGATAATCCCATAAGGCTTCTAGTAGTTTAGTGGCCCAGTCCCGGCGGTGTGCTGCTACTGCCTTGGTAAGGATTGCCTCCAAGACTTTGTTAGTGCTTTCAACTTGCCCATTGACCTATGGGTGGTAAGGAGACGTAACTCTGTGAATGATATGGTGATTTCTTAAGGTATATGTGATCTTATTGCCTATGAATTGTGCCCTCCCATTGGTTATTACTTCCCTTGGCATGTTGTATCGCAAGAATAGTTCAAAGAGAAACTTAGTTATTGATTCTTCTGTGGCTCTTGACAAGGCCACTACTTCTACCCATTTGGTGACATAATCTGTGGCAACTAATATGTGGGCTTTGTAGTTTGATGGTGGGTTGAATGGCCCAACGAAGTCCAATTCCCATCATTCAAATGGTTTCACCACCAATTGTGGTTGTAGTGGAATTTCTTCAGCTTGGCCTGGGGGGCCTATTCTTTGGCATCTATTGCAGGCCTAGACATACTTCTTTGCGTATTTGAAAATTGTAGGCCAATAATAGCCTAATTGCAATACTTTATGCCCTGTCCATCGTTCTGCGAAGTGGCCACCACAGGGTTCATCATGACAGGCTCGTAAGATGCATAGATTTCGTCTTCCCTTATGCATCTGTGTATGTGCATATCGTCCTATGTATGGAATAAGTATCCTCCAATCAAAGAGAATATTGCGCTGCACTGTACAATCAATTTTCATTCTCTCGTCGTTAAATGTTTGTGTAATGTTCCTTTTTCAGGAATATTTCCCAGCTGCTTAATAGGAACATTGTATAAGGAAAAATATGCAAAGATAATGCAGAAAAATGATTTTTTCCTCTTGTGTATGCTATGTGGGACTGATATGTGGAATTTCAACAGAAAAAAATGGGTTTAGATGCACTAAACAGATCTCCCACAAACTGATATCAGTGAGATGTTTCCTTTTCAGACATTAACAATCAACAATATGATCTAAAACAAAGATTGACTGAAGGGGAATTTACTGGATATGGCACCTCTAAAGAGAGGGTGAGATCCAGAGGCTATATGGCCCTTTTCAGACTCTGTCTATAGACTCTTGTTGAGAGGTAATATCCCAAAAGGGTTTACTCAGCAAATCATGCCTAAAAAATGAATTTTTCAGGTATGATGACTTCAAATACCATATAATGTGTCTTAGAATGTTCATAAACCAATATAAAGAATATCAACACTCTTTACTCAGCTTTTAACATTAGAAATATGGGGAAAATCAGCTTTTTATGCACTAAAATAGGTGTATACAACAATATGCATAAAATGAAGGGTAAAAGTTCAAGAATATGTTATATTTGGTCAAGAGGGACTCACATACAAAATTTTAGCAAAAAAAATGCGTTTTCCTATGTTAAACTGTTCCTCCTTCCCGACTAGTCAAGAAAAACCTTGATTTCCCATGACCTAAATTATGCAGAAAGTTGCTGAAGCATGGGTAGCATAATTTATGAAGGGCTTGGCTCAGTTTATGTATAAATTTCAGTATGTATGTTCAGAATAAGATTCATATGGCTTATGCAAGGAAAAAAAGACATTTCTATGAAGGAAAACCCCCAAAATGAGTTGCTGCAACACATAGAAAAAGACTACAGACTATAATAGCATTATTTTTCAGGATATTTAGTTGTTTTAAGTGAAAAATTAGATCTATGGGAGATCTATGGTTGAAACATAAGATCCATACCAAATCTGGAAACTACTCAGCCTTCTCCACAAGATCCCCTTGGGGTTTCATCAAAATAATACATGTACAAGTGTAGATCTGACTTATAAGCTACAGAACTACAGAATACTCAGAATTTCTGAAGATGAATTCATTATAATAGAGATCATATCTGAAATAGCTTAGAAAAATAGCTACTTTAAATAATTACAAGGTGAGAGGCAAGCCTCAATCACTGGAGATCTTCTATTGCATAGAAATCAACTTTACATTAAACACTAATGCATAAAACGCAGTTCATGAGAGGGACTGCGTAGTAGATCTCGAGGAATGAAGAAAATGCTATGAAACACAGATATTAATACAAAATAAGAGAGAGATCCTCTTCCGGGTGGTCACAAGATACCCTCCTTGAGAGAGAACTCCTCCAAAATACTAGATATTTGCAGATCTAGGATACCACTTGCTGCAACTCAAGCAGCTGCAGAACCCTCAACAGGATCAACGTTGCTAATGGAGATGGAGCTTGGTCTTCAACTTGATAGTGGTTCATTTCAATACAATCTCCTCCAAGAGCTACTCAAGGAAGGAGGGAGGATTCCTAAACAGGAAATCCTCTTCCCTTAGGCTAAACATCCAAGAGAGCTAGAGTTGCTCAAGCAACCTCTATTTCGAAAATCCTTCAACAACCTTTCCATGAACCCTCTCGTCCTTTTTAGAACTTGAAGGGGTGAACAAACCCTAAACCACTTCAATGGACTTAACCCCTTTCACATTGGATCCCTCTTCTAAAACTGCACTGGTTCTCCAAGGTGGTCCAATTTTTGTTCACACACAAGTGGATTTTTGCTACAAAGGCCGAGATTTATCCTTTTTCACATTGGGCATGTATTTATTCTTTGATTTAAGGAGTTTTTCATGTCCTCCTTTACATTTTATTCACCAAACAATAAGAAAGAAACAAAATGAAGTATTCCTATTAGCTTGGGCTAAATAGGAACATTACAGTCCTCCCCCTTCAAAATGTTGCTTGTCCTCAAGAAACTACAAGGAAGAACCAGAATTCTCCTTCCCCTTCTGTGGCCTCATCAATGGATCCCACCATGGCTAAAAATGGTAAGAAATGAATCTAACCTCCAATTACCTTCTCCAAGTGCAAGATATCAAGTGTACATCATGAGAAATGGGAGGTACAAGTGGTGATCTTCTTGTTGCTCCACGGCCTCATCAGGTAGGAGTGATGAAGAGCATGGGGAAATTTTTTCCTAATGAGTGTCTCCCACACCCATGCTATCATCCAAATAAAAGGAGCCATTCTTGATAGCTCATAGAAACAATTATTAATCCCCATGATGTGCATTGAGTAGTGGCTACAAGACTGGAAATGAGGGATGAATATACCCAACTCACACTGTCCCTCTTCCCACTGTTGATGGATGTGGAGCTATGGATCTTGGGATGTAAAAATGTGGTCACCATGAAGCCAAAATGAATTTGAAACTTCATGATCTCCTTCATTGATTTCAGTGATCCCCCTTGCCCACCCTCTTAGGCATATAGTGAACAGTTTACCCTCACCACATGTTCTCCAAAAGACATGTGGAATAAGTGCCATATGATGTGCTGGATGGTGACAATAGTCCCTCCCTTCAGACCAGCATTGTCCATCATCTTGCTGCCTCAAGTCATGATACCATAAGTGGCCATCCCATCACTTTCTTGCTGAAATAAGCTTCTTCAAAGCTTGGAAATGATAGAGGAAAATAAGTGCTGGCTGAATGGAGATCAAGAAAAACATGTCTTCCTCTAATTCCTCCCATGTGAGAGGCTCCCCTTCATGATACAAACTCAATACATGACCCTTTGTAGAAGATGATACAATGTACCATGCAGCAGCCACAAAAAGTCCCCTCCTCTTCTTGAAATTCAATTGAATATGGGAGAGTGCATTCCCAATGGATATATTCATCCAATGTATCATTCCTCCTCTCCCACATATGCTCCTCATAAAAATAGAAATATTAGAAACATAGGGAGAAAGAATAGAATTCATGTTGGCTGCCATATGCAACAAATGTGAAGGGAAATGATCCTTCATATGCAACCAACGCATTTTGGACCTCAACTGCAATAGAGACTATTGAAAAAATGTGGTCTTCCAACCACTTGCATGCTGCCCCAATTTTTTCATAAGATTGGAGGAAATAAATGATGGATGAGGCAATGTGAGCATTTCCTCCAAAGAAAAATTCCTCCCCAATTCCTCCTAGTGAGTGGATATCAACATTGCTCATGGCCTCAAGTAGACCATACAACCTCAAATTAAGAATGCTCCTCCTTGGAGCAACATCCTGCACATATGTGGTTAAGGGATGCATGTATACATGAGATAAATCAAAATAATCAACACCCTTACCACAAGTTTTTCTCATGCAATGGGAGAAGCTCATAGATGAGCCTCCTTCCATTCTCAAAGAGAAGAGATAAGACTATAATAACTCTTCCCAAGAATCATGTGCATGCATAGCTCCCATGCCAAATGTAGATGTGGGAAGGCTACTATCCTTCCCCTGCTTTTCCTGCCACAACGCAGAAACTGAAATGAGAGTGAGTGTGGATGATGTTGAGAGACTGCTTCTCTCCTCCTTGAGCCTACCCAAGACTCCCAACACTGCATCAAGACCTCCCAAGGTCTCCACTTCTCTGAAATCAATGGGAAATGCCTCACCATGTGAAGCATTCACCTCTTCTTGCTGATCAAGTGGCCTTCTTGGTGAAATGTCTCTAGGAAATGAGACATCATCTAGTGGTGACTGAATACATGAATGGAGAAAACCCTACATGCTTCCACTGCACAATCCAATCACCTCTTTAGGTGCATCAACCTTCTGCAATAGATAGGAATGAGATTGGCCCTCTTCCCCATCTTCTCTCGGTATCCTCATGCTTTTGCAACTTCTCCATCTCAAGGGCTTGTGAAATTCAGCCCCTTTGATATCTCCAAGGGAAGATCTTATTCCTCCCCTATTGTTCTCACACAGCATAGTGCAACTCTATTGTTCTAGATCAGCAACACATAGAAATGTAGATCTCTCCATGCAATGGGCTGAAATGAAAACAAATGAATTCTTGACCATACCTTGGTGAAATGTAGAAGCAAGAAATTATTCTGAAACTGTGTAGTCTTCCTCCATTGAAAATGAAGGCTGATCCTCCAAGGTTGTGCCAGCGCTGGTACAAGTCTCTACCCCCTCAACCTCCTTGAGATTTTCTTGAATATCCTTCAAGGTCTGGAAAAAGAGCGGGGGAATCTCTTTTTCTGTCATTCCTTCTTCTTCTCCTCTTTCTCTCAGCAAGAAAGTGGGGTTGTGACAGCATTGTAAATAATATTGTGTGGCTAAATACTCACACACATCATAAGAAGTACTGGATACTCCTTCATCTTCTTGAAATTATCTAGGAATTTCACTGTAGCTTCTTCTGCTTTGAAACCCTCTTGGAGTTTCACTGCACCCTTCTTCTTCCATTGGTTGAACCTCCTTGGAGAGGCCCTTTTCTGATATGAAAATGGATGAAAGTAGTCTCATCCTCTCCATCATTGTTCTCCTTATTTCTTGGGCTTTGAAAGCCACAGGCTGAGCCAAGAAAGGAGCTCTCATACCACTGTAATGTTCCCTTTTCAGGAATATTGCCCAGCTGCTTAATAGGAACGTTGTATAAGGAAAAATATGCAAATATAATTTAGAAAAATGCTTGGTTCCTCTTGTGTATGCTGTGTACGATTGATATGTGGGATTTCAGTAGAAACAAATGCGTTTAGATGCACGAAACAGATCTCCCACAAACTGGTATCAGTGAGATATTTCCTTTTCAGACATTAACAATCAACAATCTGATCTAAACCAGAGATTGAATGAAGGGTAATTTACTAGATATGTTACCTCTAAAGAGAGGGTGATATCCAGAGGCTATCTGGCCCTTTTCATACTCTGTCTATAGACTCTTATTGAGAGGTAATATCCCAAAGGGGTTTACTCAGCAAATCATTCTTGAAAAATGCATTTTTTAGGTATGATGGCTTCATTTACCACAAAATGTGTCTGAGAACACTCAAAAACCAATATAAAGAATAGCATCACTCTTTACTCAGCTTTTAACATCAGAAAGATGGGGAAAAGCAGCTTTGTATGCACTAAAATAGGTGTATACAAAAATTTGCATAAAATTAAGGGCTAAGGTTCTGAAATATGTTATATTAGGTTAATATGGACTCACATGAAAAATTTCAGCAAAAACAAATACGTTTTTCTATGTTAAACAGTTCCTCCTTCCCTACTAGTCAAGAAAAACCTTGTTTTCCCATGACCTAAATTATGCAAAAAGTTTCTGAAGCATGGATAGCATAATTTCTGAAGGGCTTGGCTGAATTTATGCATAAATTTCAGTCTGTAGGTTCATAATAAGATTCATATGGCTTATGCAAGGAAAAACAGACAATTCTATGAAGGAAAACCCCCAAAATGAGTTGCTGCAACACATAGAAAAAGACTGCAGAATATAACAGTGTTATTTTTCACGAGATTCAGCTACTGTAAGTGAAAACTCAGATCTATGACAGATCTATAGCTGAAACATCAGATCCATACAAGATATGGAATCTACTCAGCCTTCTCCACAAGATCCCCTTGGGGTTTCATTAAAATAATACATGTACAAGTGTAGATCTGACTTATAAGCTACAGAACTACATAATACTCAAAATTTCTGAAGATGAATTTATTATAACAGAGATAAAATATGAAATAGCTTAGAACAGTAGCTACTTTAAAGATTTACAAGGTGAGAGGCAAGCCTCAATCACTGGAGATCTTCTATTGCACAGAAATCAACATTACATTAAACCCCAATGCAAAAAACGCAGTTCATGAGAGGGACTGCACAATAGCTCTAGAGAAATGAATCAAATGCTATGAAACATAGATATGAATACAAAATAAGAGAGAGATCCTCTTCCGGGTGGTCACAAGACACCCTCCTTGAGAGAGAACTCCTCCAAAACACTAGATCTCTCCAAATCTAGGATACCACTTGCTACAACTCGAGCAGCTGCAAAACCCTCAACAGGTTCAACGCTGCTAATGGAGATGGAGCTTGGTCTTCAACCTGATAGTGGCTCATTTCAATGCAATCTCCTCCAAGAGCTACTCAAGGAAGGAGGGAGGATTCCTAAACAGGAAATCCTCTTCCCTTAGGCTAAACAACGAAGATAGCTAGATTTTCTCAAGCAACCTCTATTTTGAAAATCCTTCAAAAACCCTTCCATGAACCCTCTCCTCCTTTTTATAACTTGAAGGGGTGCACAAACCCTAAACCACTTCAATGGACTTAAACCCTTTCACATTGGATCCCTCTTCTAAAACTGTGTTGTTTCTCCAAGGTGGTCCAATTTTTGTTCACACATAAGTGGATTTTTGCTACAAAGGCCCAAATTTATCCTTTTTCACATTGGGAATGTATTTATTCTTTGATTTAAGGAGTTTTTCATGTCCTCCTTTACATTTTATTCACCAAACAATAAGAAAGAAACAAAATGAAGTATTCCTATTAGCTTGGGCTAAAAAGGAACATTACAGTCTGGGTAGATTCCCCACTACCATATAATTTTCCACATCTGCATACCATGGTGTTTTGACCGCTACAGCAAATAGGTGTTTGTCAGGGAATTTATCATCAAATGTTAGCGTGTCATCTATCTTGGTGACTCTGGACAGGAAGTCTACGACCATGTTTTCCTTCCCTAGATGGTCTTTGATTGTTATATCGAATTCCTATAACAACAGTAGCCAACGAGTTATTCTCCCATTTGTGATTGGTTTATTAGCTAAATATCTAATAGCAGAGTGGTCAGTATACAAGAACACTTGATATCCAGTTATATAGTGCCTAAATTTATTGATAGCATAAATGACAGCCAGGAATTATTTTTCGATCACTGTATAATTTAATTTGGCAGGAGTAAGGTTTTTGCTGATATAATAAATAGCATAAGGCTTCCGGTCTTCTTCTTGGCCAAGGACTGCTCATATTGTTGTATTAGATGCATCAAAAGAGATGTGAAAGGGCAGTTTCTAGTTAGGATCTCGCAGGATTAGTGTTGTTGAGACCAGCCTCTTCAAGTATATAAAAGCGGTGTCACATTTTTCTGTCTAATGGAATTCAACATTCCCAGTTAATGCATACAAAGGTGCAGCTATCTGCGAGAAATTTTTCATAAATCTGCGATAATATCCTGCATATCCCAGAAAATTGCGTACCTCTGTTTGTGTACAAGGTGTGTCCAACAGAAGCTTAGGATTACCTCTATTTTAGCCGGATATACCTGTATTCTAGCTGCAGAAATGTAGTGGCCTAGGATTACACCCTCAGTCATCATCATGTGGAATTTTTCATTGCTTAGACATAGTCTAGTAGCAATACATCATTCTAACAATTTTTCTAGCATTTCTAGAGCTTGATCAAAGTCTTCCCCATAGGGTGTAAAATCATCCATATAGATTTCAAGTCCTTCATTTATTAAGTCAGAAAAAATGCTAATTATGGCTCTCTGAAATGTTGTTGGGGCATTACATAATCCAAATGGTAAAAATTTATAAGCAAAAGTGCCTCGTGGGTAGGTAAAGGTTGTCTTATCTTGGTCTTCAGGAGCTATTTGGATTTTATTGTATCATCTGAATCCGTCAAGAAAAGATAAGAACCATTTTCCAGCCAATGTGTCAAGGACTTGGTCAATGAAGGGAAGGGGGAAATGGTCTTTCTGTATTGCCTTATTTAATTCTCTGTAATCTACACAGATTCTCCACTTCCCATTATTTCTAGGGATGACCACCAAAGGGGAGACCCATTTGCTATCTGAAATAGGATAAATGAAATTTACATCTAACAGTTTTTGCAGCTCCTCTTTTACTATCTCTTTTAAATGCGGGTTTAATCTTCGTTGGGGTTGTCTAACGAGGTGCGTTTCCCTATCAATATAGATGTGGTGCATGAACAGTTGTGGGCCAAGCCCTTCATGTCTTGGTAGTCCCACGCAAATTCACCTTGGTGCTTTTGGAGGACTTTTATGAGTTTCTGCTTTTGGTTGTCATCCAATCTACCATTAATATTCAAAACCTTTCCTAGCTCGATCTCAATAGGTATGATGTTACGAACAACGGTTGTGGAGATATGTTGAGTCTCGAAGTCCGTCACAGGGTCCTCTTGATCTTCATGTTCAGGGACTATTTTCATCATTTGGCATTTCATATTTTCAGGCTTGGGTGACTAATTCATAAAGTTATTAATCACATCATCTTCAATTTGACCCTTGAATTAGAGAGCTTCTACTAGTGTCAGAGGTGGATGAATGTTTTGCTCCCAATATGTATCTAGGTGTTTGTGAATTTTTACAGTGGGAGGCTTGGTTTGGCAGGCGGATAAATAATGGTATTTTTTATAGAGTCTCCTCTAGTGATAGTCATGCTACTTGCTCGACAGCCTATGTAAGCATCTACTGTGGCCAGCCAAGGCCGCCCAAGAATCAATGGGTGCCCTTCCATCCATTTTTTTGGATTAATGACTAAAAAATCAGCTGGGTATTCCCATGAGTCCACAGAGACCATGATGTCTTGCACTATACCTTCTGGTCTGATAACAGATTTGTCAGCTAGTTCCAGAAGTGTGGTCGTAGGTTCTAAAGCTGATATGCCTAGTTTTTCGCAAGCTCCTATAGTTAGGATGTTAATTGCTACCCCCAGGTCAACCAATGTGTTCGGAAATGAGTGTCCAAAAATTTCACGGTTACAATGGGGTTTCCTGGGTCTTCATATTTTACAGGTGATTCCCTACCTAACAACAAGTCAGATAGCATTCCTACCACATGAATGGTGGGTGCGGCCATTTTTTTCTTAATTTATTTTTTTCCACATAATTCTTTGATTGTCTTTGCATATATGGGAATGTATTTGCATATAACAGTTTCTTAATTCCCCCAGGATGTCAAAATATGGAGTGATTATAGGCTTGGTAGGTTTATTCTCTCAGGAAATGGAGGTGGAGTCACCCTAAGTTCTTCAGGTCTTTTTTGATCAATTGTTTCCTTATATTTACCTATTTCTGTTATATTTGTTAGGCTAGGCTTTGTGGAGGTTTCAACTTGGGACTGAGGTGGATTTGTGGCATCTATAGTTAATATGGTACGTCTTGATATTAACCTCAATTCGTTGCACTGTTTTTGTTCAGCATTGGGTTTTGGATTTTCTATGATATGAATTAGTTGACCGGTCTGTTATTGGGATTAGGATTGGGTTGGGTTGGAAATTGAGGGCATATGGCAGGTTGCTAGCTATGCTGAATTAGGTAGGGAGTTGGAAATTATTGGGTTCCTACTCCTATCGGCAGATTGGCCATTCCCGCAGGTCGCTGCCAATTCCAATTGGTGTTTTGAGTAGGATGGTTTGGCCATTGGTTTTGATACGGGACATTCTGCCAATAAGGGGGGGAGCAAGGGAAGTTCTGCCAATTACTCCCTGATGGAGGTTGCGTAGGCCAAGGTGGCATAGGAAACGCTTGGTTTGGCCAAGTTGGGAAGGGGTTTTGAGTTTCCCAAGTTGTTGTAGGGTTTTGTTGGCTGAACTGCGGAAACGGAAAGTATTGAGGCAGGTCTTGTGGTATGCCAGGTCGTGCTTTCCATTGTCGACGTTGATTCATTAAATAGACTGGCTCTGTTTCTTCTTCTACTTCCTTGTAGATGGCTTTAAGCCTGGGAAGTGAAGGACACTGGTCCGTGGTATGATCCTTAGTGTAGATAGCACAAGTCTAAACCATGTCTAAAGGACACTCCCTCTGGCTGTGCTTCTTCCGAGATCTTGGGAAAAATATGGCCAGGTTTTGTTCTGCTATAGCTTGTCTCTGCTTGGCTTGTAAAACATCAATTTGCATTGTCAAAGTACCCAGGATGTCAGTTTTGAAATTTTCTAATAGATTTCCAAATTCTACTCTGGTTACATTGCCATTGGTCTGCTTAAGATCCTTCTTCATAGAATCAAACCCAATAGATCTATTGCATGAGCTACCGTAGGAGCATCTAATACATAAGGAAATAATCTCGTCATATTCTTCTTGGTAAATATCTCCCTTCCCCATTATGTTAAGCATCTCAACCCATTCTTCCTTCATCGCTTTAATCATCGTGGCTTTTAAAATTTCCTTTGATAGCGTGGTATATGGGGATATCTGTAAATTGTATTGAAATATTTCTATGTATTCCTCTAATGTTTAATTGTCTTTTGTAGACATGTTAAAGATTTCGTCTTTTAGGTCTCGAGTTTGACAATAGTCTTGGTATTTGGTAAGAAAAATATTCTTCATTTGGTCCCAGTTGTTTATAGTTCCCCCTCCTAATCCCATGAACCAGCAGAGTGCAGTTCCTTTTAAGGTAGAGGGAAATAGTTTTAGTTTCTGGGGATCGGTGGTGTAGTCATATCCTCTACATAAAACATCAAATTCAAATAGGAATGCATCAGGATCTTCTGTGGTTAACCCATGAAAGGTGGGGATGTTGTGCAAGGGAATGGATTTCAAAGGGGCATTGGAATCATGATCAACAATAGGGTATTCTAATATAGACATCTACCTCTGATTCTGATTTTGATTATTTTCCATATGATCAAAGAGGTGCCAGAAATATTTGGGAACTTCTTGATCTGGAGGAGAGATTCTAATAGGCTTGGGAGGCGAATGCGGTGGGGGTTTTACAGCACTTCCTTGATCTGGGATCCTAAGTACTTTTGTTTCAATCACTTCTTTAGGGGACTTAGGTTCTGATATTTCTATGTGAATTCCTCCACTAGTTTCTCCCCCTCCTTCTTGTAGGTTGCAAGAGCCTCCCTCTTTTGAAGGGTCAGTGCCTATATGAACGACAGTCTACAGGCTTTGCTCAGACCCCTCTGTCTCACAGTGAATCTTAGCGTAGGCTACAAATGTTGAGGCTGCTGCCTTAGGGAGTGCATTATGACTTTGAATGGAAATAGTTCTGGGTCCTATAGATGCCTGAGATTCAGCTTTCCTAATGATTTCGTCTATGTATGTTGTTCTTCCAAGGATCATTGGTCCTTTGGATTGTGAGGATGGTTGCGAATGATTTCATATTGTTTCTATCTTTTTCTTCCTAGACATAAAACAAGAGCACGTATCCTACAATTCTTTGTATGACTTGCTGGTGAGCGGGCTAGAGGGCAAGCATGTTGCTTGCCGGTATGCAGGTTCTTACCTCTCATTTTCAATGCCCAATTCTTCATAGAAATAAGATGAATAAAGGAGGTGACTCTTAACACTTTCCCGGAAATGGCGCCAAAATGTTGGTGCTGAAAGAGGTCACTTTTTATTGACAACTCTAGTGCTTTCTCATTTAATTATCAACCCGGGGTAAGTCTTTTTATTCCAAGAGTGTTGGCACAATATATGCAAGTCAGTTCGTCTAACAGATGTTCCTTGTCACTTATGAGGAAGAATTTTCTAACTTCATGAGCTTGCTTATCCTACGAGGGGTGGCTCAGATAGGTTTTTAACCTAAGATTGAGCAACAGGATTTTGCATCTATCTAATGGAATTAAACATTAATTTAATTGAACCGAACAACAATCTAGAGAAATGAAGTAGAAATTGAATTGAATTCAACAATGGAATTGAATGGAACAACAGTCTAACTAAGCTAAATAGGAATGGAATCGAATTGAATCAGCAGTCTAGCTAACTAAGCAGTAATGGAACAATAGTATAACTAGCTGAGCAGTAATGGAACAACAAGATAACTAAGCTGAACAGTAATGGAAGAACAGTATGACTAAAGCAAATTAAATAAATCATACAACAATTAATCAAGTAATTTTGCAATGGAATTCTTTTTATGACTTAATCAATCAACATTGATCAATGGTTGAACGCTTCATTATGCTAGAAGAAGAATTCAATTCATAAAGACGGATAATATTGAAATCAGCTTATTCTACGATCTGTAATTCAAATGCAATGGTATTAAAATAATTGGAACTATCTACTAATAATAAAATATTGCCGTAAGTCGGAAAATATGATTTCAATTGTCCTTCTTAAAGAACACAATTTCTAACAATCCTGAAGAAAGAGAACTATATTTGTATTGAATGGAAATATACTTTACAACTGCATCAGATTCTTAAGCATTGGTTCTACAACCACACAGAGTATGAAAACTTGCGTGGAACTTCCAGAGGTTAAGCCTAGACCACTAGAAGCCCTAGCGCAGTAAAAAATTCAAAATATTATTGTTAAAAGCTCTATATTACATCTAGTAATGTTACAAAAACATAATTAGACAGACTGTTTTTGATGTGTCTATTACAAAATGAATTTCCTATCCTGTCTCTGACTCTCCTTCTCATCCGTCCTTCGCCCTTTTAAAGGCGATTTCAAAAATGCGAAAGTATTTTCGAAATGAAAGCCTATTGTGTGTGGCTGTCATTTGAGTTCTTAGACTTGAATTTTTTTTGTCTGCCTTTTTCCGGCTGCTAGGAGTTACCAGGATTCCATATGTTTGCATCCGTTGGTTGGCTTCTATTTCCTATTGGTCCAACCATTTTGCCTTCCTGCATGCGGAGATAGGAAAAGTAAATTTTCTATTACAAAAACATGCTTTTCATCATTAGTCTAATTGTTCTCATTTTCATAATCTTTTATTCTCTTTATTACTAATATGAAGAGGGATTCCCCCAAAATTATAACATAATTTGAAGTACTTACAGGATGAGAATCATACCTTAATTTGAGCCCAACAGTGCCCAACTGTGTACCTTGGTCACTGACGTTCCTTATGGTAAATTCATGAGTATTACGGTCCACATGATACTTTTGGCACATGAACTCAGCAGTCTCTGCCTCATATTTCTTACCCACACATTCTAAGGGGTTCAGGCCGCTCATGGGAAGACCAGTGATCCGATGCACGAGTGCAGCGTCAATGGGGATCCTGTCCTAGATCCATAGACATCTGTCATGAATTAGCGTGAGAAATTGTCATGCGAGCCAGTCCATTACATTGCAGTGTCCATAGTGGGGCATCCGAAGCAGTTTTAGGAGCCCGGACCCTACCAAACCATGTACCTAGAGTTGGGGGACAAATTTGACCCCATCGTCGCCATGAACTATATCAAGGTACAACTCAGGTGCGAGCTCAGGTAAGGCCTCAAAATTGGCCAAATCATGGTCATCGAACTTAACTTCATGAAGGTGGCCAAAAGGTTCACCTATGATGGGGATCTCCCCCGAGGTCAGCGACATCTGCAGGTAAATGATCAAGCCATTGAGGTTCTTTGGCATACACATCGATGTCTTGCATGGTTGTATGAAGGGGGGCAGCCAATTGATCAGCTCGGCGGGTTGGGCCTCCTCCTGAGAATCCCACAGGGATTTCATGTTGCGCGAGGAGGGACAGTGCTTTCCTATGGCCCATTCCACAGGCTTTAGGGGCTTGCTCGAGCCCTGAGCTTTTTCTTTTCCTTTCCGGGTGGTAGGGCTGGGTGTGGAGAGGATTTATTCAATTTCGGATTCGACCTCCATCACTTCCTCAGTGTCTTGGTTGAATGAGGTTATTGGCTCTAAGAGTTCGGCAGGGTTCGTGGCCATAATTCTGGCATGAAATATGAACTCAGGGTTGCTACTGTCAGAGGGGGCAGGCTGCTCAGATAGGAACGAGATGCTAGCAGCACATAATTTCTTACAGCACAACTTCATCCAGGATAACCAGGCTAAGTACAGACTATTTGAGCAATACAGAACTTGTGTCTGATCTATCTCAACTATTTTATAGCCTTGAGTACCACCCAACGGTAGGGTATACTTCACATGGGACTTACCATCAAGTAAATGGTAAAAAGCCTTCTAAAATCATCACATTAAATGCCAGTTGTCCGCTCCATCCAATGGTAATTTGTTGTTTTTACCCAATTTGATTGTTTCAACAGCTATTTTTCGCACATAGGGTGTGCTCAGTGTACCCCTGCGATCCCAGTGTTCCCCTGTGCTCCTATAAATCCTCCTGCGTTCCTGGTGCACCAGCTTTACTCTGCTGGGACTCATTTCAACTAGAATTTTGTGTTGCCATAGTCTAGCCTTCAAGACCTCTTGTGTCGTTGTCTCACCTACATTGTGTCCCCTATTACATCTTCATAGGTTACATACTTTAGGCCATCGTTGTGTAGTGCTTCATGAGGTACGATGCTGATAAGGCCCACCGCTTGATATGCCAACTCCTTTTTCTGTTGTACTGAATATTCAGCAGGTCTTATGCATATGGTGAGGAATGGAGAGATCTTGGTGAAACACGCATCCAATACCCTACTTGCGAACAACTGCGTATCCAAAAATGCTTCATCGGCTGCCTCAATTTGGGATACGTGATCCCGCTCTGAATTCAACTTTCCTAGCTCGACGATGAATTCAACATCATATTCCTGAAGCGGTTTCCACCTACAATCTTCCTCCCCCAACACAATCACATTCCATAGGCATTCTAAAACCTAATGATCTGCAATCATTTTATAGTGGCGTCCTAACAAAGGGCGCTAATACTTCTGTTGTTCGGAGGCCAGGGCCAACCCTTCCCTCACCATGGTGGCATAATTGTGTTTCACACCCGAGATCGTCCAATTAGTATATGTGATTGTGTGGTCACTATCCCTGGTGCCAAGCTGCGTACTACCTACTTTACGTGCGATTACTGAAGTAACTGTATGAACTATCATCGCCGCAGCAACCATCCTATTTTTGAGTTTTTCAAAGCTCATTTGGAGCATGCCATCCCAAATAAATGAAGTATCATGCTTAAGCAATGTCAGCATATGTTCAGTGATCAATGCATATCTCTGACTGGAATTTCTATAGTAACCCATATGTCCCAAGATCTTGTGCAGCAGCTTCGTAGTTGTGGGCCTTACCTATGGGACTGGTGCGATGAGTGTATTACTTATCTCCTCCCTCACCCTCTATCTATGATAAGGCCTTTATTCTTCCAGTCTCACATAGGAGTTGAGGGTGACGTGCGTACCGCGCACATTACCCGCGACCTGCTTAGGTTCTAAACACTTCTCTGGATACTTCATGTTTAATTCGGTCATCTTGCCAGTTGTCCCCTCATTCCAGCAGTTCCCATTCATAACCCGCTTGGGTGGTACTGCCATATTAACGTTTCGTGGTTTTAGTGGTTTCGTACTAGCCGCCTCATGGATTGGAGATCCCACAACTGTGCATTCCTTCCTTGTCGCTACAGTCGAGACCTTGTGTGAACCTGCATTGTAATATTTATGGTGGCCTTGTGGAGCTTGATATTATCCTGAATTTGTGCTTCCCATGTGGGCCCTCCTGTTACTATGTTGGGATTAGATTCACCAAGCACAACGGTGTCGAGAGCCTACAGAGCTCCCTCAAGCGCCTCCAACCCTCCCGTTAACAAAAATTTCCCCAAGAATTCATCTCTTAGGGTTGGCCACTGGCGGGTGCGTTGTCGTAGCTCCACATCGAGATACCAGGCAGCGGGAATTGGTCCCAAGGCATGAAAAAACAAGTGAACCCATTCTTCTGTGGTATGATCACACCATTGCTCTATCCAAGCGGACAAGTGTTTGCATGGGTTTCCTGGGCCCTGGAATCTCTTGACGTGCAAATCGGTTGGAGGTTCAAAACGTAGTACCATCATATCCCGGCATTCCTCTCATTCCTGGAATGCCCCCTTATGTGTGTCCCACCAATTCACATGCGTTGCGTGCATAGCCCGGTTAAGAGCCCATAGCCTCCGTTCTCTGGGAACCTCAGCGTCAAAGTTTTGAAAAAATTTCCTTATGCTACTGGAGCCATCAAATTAGGGTAATTATCCTACCTTGAAAGATATATATCAGAATTCCCTGGTAGTTCGCAGGCAGCACAGTGTGGAGACTTCTTGCAACCGATTTTTCCAGTCTTCTAATTCTTCGTCGGAGTTAGAGACACATTCGTTGCGCTTCTCCTAGCAAGGCATATCGTCGACCGTGGGGTTGATCCAGTCTTTGTCCTTCATAGTTAGCTTATAGATGTGATCTATCCCGTCTTCCTCGCATGCTAGCTTGGTGTACCTTTATCCTTCTGCAGGGTCTAGTGGTACGATCACCCGAGTTCCCTCTCTTTCAAACACCATGCTTCCTTTCTTCAAGTTGATAATTCCAGCGATATCAATGGCCCAATCCAATCCGAGTGCAGGGTAAGGGCCTGCATGTTCTAAAATTTGAATGACTTCAAATTCATCTCATACCTTAGCCCCAGCGATATCTACGACCATTTCTTACAATCTCCCGAATGGTATGTGTTAGCCCCCCATAAATTTTTTACAAGCAAATAGGGGGCTAAAATGTTGTTGAGCCTTCAAGGAATACATTTCCTTTGAAAACACATCATCCTTGAAGCCTCCTTGTTCCTTTGTCCTTTGATAAAATCCCCTCTACTGATTCCCATTATAAAGCCTCTCTGTTTGTGAAGAAATGCCCAAAGGCCTCCTTTTCCCTCTTATATCATCCTTTCTAAACCTCTGATTTCATCCCCTTGTCTCCCCTTCAATTTCCCTTCTAACCCTCTAAATCCTCCCAAAACCCCCTTTATGTTCTACCCCTATCCCTTGTTCAGTCTAATTCACTCTTATTCCCTCTATTGTTACTCTTCCTTGGCCTTAAATTGCATTAAAATGGGCCAAAACCCACTTTCCTCTTTATAATAGGGCTTAGCCCCTTTCCCGCCAGCCCCTTGTAAACCACTTCCCCACGTAACCCTTACCCAAAACCAAGTGCTTAATGCCTTGGGGGTCGATCACAAAATCACATGTTCTGTTGTGAACGCCGTGATCACTCATCGCAAATATTTGCGATGTGATTGATCGCATTGCAAATATCTGCGATGCGATCGATCGATCGCAAATCCTCCTGATCGCAATTGCAATCGCATGTTGTGTGTTAAATTTTCCGATCATCCATCGAAAATATTTGCGATGCGATTGATCGTGTCGCAAATATTTGCGATGCAAGTGATCGCACCACCGACCTCTGCCTCCGCAACATTTCTCCACCACTGCCCAGGTTTGTAACAAGTCTATTGCATTACGCAGATAGCACAGAGAGGCCATTTCAGCATTGCCAACAGATCAACAGAAGAGATTCAAAGTGGTCAATGCTTGTTACCATTGTAATTAATGTTTAACCCCACATTCAAAAGAAGGGACATAGTTTGAATACTTAAGCACGCAAAGGGTCATATCCGCATTTTAATATCAGCAGAACGCATTTCTCCAGGACAGACATTCACCTACAGCATTTCCGATATCTCTTCGAGCCCTGAAACGGTTAATTATACTGACAGAGCTTCTTAAAGACTGTTTGGACAACAGTTATGAGGTATGGAGAGACTTGCAGTTTTCCCATCCATGTCATTTATTCCAGAAGGCTGGCGCAGAGCTCCAAACAGCCAGAGAGGTACTTCACAAAACACCAGAGGTCAATCTTGGCCTAACATAGTCTCCCATAACAGCCTACAGAGTACACACAGCGTTGCTGAGCCATTAAGCAGTATGGGAGTAAGCACTTCCGCCACTCTGTCTTAATGAGATCCATTTAATGTTCATCTACTCCTCCTATTTCATTCTCCTATAAGAAATCCCCAAGAACATATTGAAAGGGTTGTTGTTGGGCCATTGTTGTTCGGCTGCTGCTATTGTAGTTAGAGGGATTCATTCGACTGTTAGAACGGTCTTGGGAGAGAGTAGCATAGTAGTTGAATGTAGCAGGCTGTGAGGAGAAGTTTGGATTGTAACATCTATTGAGCTCAGTGTATGTGACTGTTTTTGCATCAATTAATCAAAGCACATTTCACAGGATCCTGGTCTATTACTATTGGTGATGTTTTTCTAAATCTGTTTATCACATTTTCATGTTGTTCATTGTTCTACTAGCTTGCATCAGAAACATGGCATAGGATTTACCCTTGTTAGGTACCCTATCTCTCTGCTCTCCTTGCCTTTAATGTTTTTCTGCTAAATGTGTGATCTAAGAGTTGATTTCAATTGATTTAACTAGTGTAGTGGATGTTATTTCCTGGTAGCTGATGTATGAATCAAATGAATCTGTTCTTAGATGTTCTTGTTTGGTTCAAGCTGGAAGATTTGGGAACACTGGGGATTAGAGTTAGCCCTATCCACTAGGATCCTTGTGTGACCAGCTAGCCTTTCTAAGATCTCTTTGTTAAACTTAGCTCTGTTTTCCTTTGGAGCATGCTAAAGCTGACCTGGGGTTAAATGACCTTTGGTCCGATCTATAAGCTGCCCCTTTATCCCTCTTTGAGAGCTGCCTTTGAGTATGTCCAAGCAGGTCTGTAGTTAAATGACGTTTGACCTGATCTATAGACGGAAAATGGGTTTCTTTCCTTCTCTCACTTTCTTTCCTTAATGTTCCATCCCACCATCTTATCTAAAGATCCTTTAGTATTAGATGACTTGCCCTTTGGAAACCTTGGCTAGTTGTTGCAAGTAATTCCCTTTCATGACTCCATAGCCCAATGGATGGCAATTTTTGACCTATCCTCTTTGCTGAAACATCCTGCTACTGTGTCCTTTTTCTCCCATTACTTTCTCAGTCTATGATCTCATGACTAACCCAGCAACCAGCCAACCAAATCATTTTAAACCCCCCTTTGTGCTTCATAACTAGCCTAATATCTCATTTGAACTTTCAAATATATATCATTATTTTTTCTATTGGAGAGATCCCTCTCCGGGTCCAGGAGGGCTAGATCCTAGGGCCCCAAAGTGGTTCTGATGTTGTCTCATCTTTTGGTCTTGCCAATCTGGCAAAAACATGGGAACCCCAACATAATGGTGACTCAAATAGTCAATTTCATCCACCTGGTGACTCCACACTCCATAATCCTCAAAGACTCTGTTGGAGGAAGAACCTGAAAAATGGCCAGGCCTCATAGAAGGGTAGAACATACAAGTTGAATTTGGTTTAAAGAATTCATTATCTTTGTCTATTGCTATGTTCTGTCCTACTTCAAGCTTGATCCAGTGCACCAAGATGAGACCCACAATGAGTATGGGGAATATTTTAAGCCTCAGTCTTCAGACCACAAGAAGACTTATACTCTTGTGAAGAACCTGGTGGAATAAGGAGCTCATGTTGTATCTCACACCCCTAAAGAATATTCAAGCATCCATGAGCCCATTGTTACACCACCTACTCCTACAAAGGTCATATAAAGATATAAGCCTCTGGTGTTACCTCTTATCTTCCAACCCCTTCCTTCAGAACTTATAAACCAACTGCCTCATTTTGATGGAGAAAATAAAAGGGCCACTGCTGAAGAACATGTTCAAAGCCTTGAGGATTTACTTGAATTGTATGAAATAGAAGAAGATGATGTGTGCATTAGAATTTTTTCTTTGTGATTACAAGGAAATGTTAAGAGTTGGCTCAAGGGCCTTCCAGTGGCAAGCATTTTCAGCTTTCATCAATTTTCTCAAGTTTTCCTTGATAGATGGGCAGCCCCTAAGAATGTTCGTCTCATACTAGAAGAGTATCAAAGTTTGAAAATGCAGCCAGGGGAGACAATGCAACATTTTTCAGCCAGGTTTAATAAGGTATATGATGATATACCTTCTGATATAAAACCACCTTTAGGATGGGCTTTATTGCACTATCCAAGTTCTTTTGATCCCGAGGTGGAATTCCATATAAGACAAAGAGAACCTTCGATCCTGGAGGAAATGTAGAATATAGAAATCACTGTTGAATACAACATAAAGTGCAGGGAGGAAAGATTAAAAGCAGCAAGGAAAGATCGAGCAGGGAAAATAAGGTATCTCTCTTTGGAAAGCAAGCTGGAAAGATTGATAGAGATTGCCAAAAACCTGCTGAACACAGAAGAGGAAGAATATGAGGCCGAAACCAGAGAGGATGATTGGAAAAGACCTACACCTTGTCCTCAAAAAAGGCAAATCAGATCACTGCAAGACAGAATTTACATGCAAATCATGTACGATGAACCAGAGCTGGAATCAGAAAATGAACTTGCAGATTATTTTGAAGAAAGACTTGCTGAGAGTCTTGAAGACTTGATGGGTGACAGTGTTTATAATTATGATTTATCTGATGGTAATTTTTTCCAAATTGAAACCGAGCTTGCTGGGCCATAATCAGTAGATTCATGGGAGGAAGATCACGACCATCAACTTCAGGAAAACGATGAGCTAATGTAGGCCATCTATGATACTGATGGAGAAAGCATTGAAATCATGATAGCAGAAGAAGATTCATTTAGCAGAAGAAGATTCATTGAATTTTCTATCTGCTTTATATTCGAACATCAGTTATACTTTCCAAGAGGACGAAAGCCAGCAGCTCTTCAGCGCAGAGGACGAGGAGGAAAAATATGAAGAAATTCTTGAGGGGAATGAATATCCTGAGCCTTCTCCCGAAAGGATTAAGGTAATCAAAGAAACCTTCGCTCAAGAATGTGTTAATTTTTTCACAGAGTTCCAGCAGAACCAGCCTGCGTTACTAGAGGACAGCACAGTCGAATATAATGAGCCCTATAGCTTAGGTTGAAGTGAAGATGAGGTAGATCTCCTTTCCCGAAGACATCTTTGTGTTGATCAGGAAGAGGAGGAGTGTGATTACAAGGGCCTCACTGCAGATGCAGTGATTGAAACTGCCCAGGATGCAGACAGCCTGCCAGTCATGGGAGGTTTTGAGGAAAAAGGTTTACATCATGTTTTTTTTTATCCTGTGGCAGAATATATGGAGGCCCTGATTGGCTCAGTTCCTCAAGAATTTATCTTCTGCAAGGGCCATACATATCAGAAGTGTTCACTACTGATGGTGACCTCAGTTTTGAAGAACCACATGTAGAGCGCCCTGTGGTTATCTCTGACAGGCAGTCAGTGCTCATATCCTTTTTTGTTACTACTTGACTGGCTGCATTGGAATTATTGTATCACCTAGAACATCAGAGATTTCCAAGTAGAATAGGTTAGGTTGGAATTTTGAAATAAGCTCAGCCCGTGAGCACGTTGTTAGTTGTTTCAATTTATGCAAGGTCCAGCAAGCCATACAGTCTAATCTTGGCTTGACTGCTTTTCAATTTCTGTCTTAGAATGTAGAGAAGAAATCTGCTAGATAGTCTAATCCTAGCAGATAGTAGTGTAGGTAGAAAACCATATGAGATCAACAGTCTAATATGGTCTCATGGAGTTATAAGGGTAGAAATAGAATAGGTTTATTTTTTTGTTATGAAATAAATGATGTAAAGGGTCTGCTAGTCCAAATGCACCCTAAAAGGAAAATTCTAGGATTGTAGTCTGGGTAGGTAGATTGTTTGGGAATGTTTCTGTTGATATAATGTCTTCAGGATTTGTGGAAGCTGATCAAAGAAATAAAGGGATGTGCCAAGCAGCGGGCATCTGGCCTACACCAAAGATTTATTTTCTAAATTCTTGACTCCTTCAAGAAGAAGCCATCCCCATGTGGAGCCACTGTTAGCCCCCCATAGATTTTTGACAAGAAAATAGGGGGCTAAAATGTTGTTGAGCCTTCAAGGAATGCATTTCCTTTGAAAAAACATCATCCTTGAAGCCTCCTTGTGCCTTTGTCCTTTGATAAAATCCCCTCTGCTGATTCCTATTATAAAGCCTCTTTGTTTGTGAAGAAATGCCCAATGGCCTCCTTTTCCCTCTTATATCATCCTTTCTAAACCTCTGATTTCATCCCCTTGTCTCCCCTTCAATTTCCCTTCTAACCCTCTAAATCCTCCCAAAACCCCCTTTAAGTTCTACCCCTATCCCTTGTTCAGTTTAATTCACTCTTATTCCCTCTATCGTTACTCTTCCTTGGCCTTAAATTGCATTAAAATGGGCCAAAACCCACTTTCCGCTTTATAATAGGGCTTAGCCCCTTTCCCGCCAGCCCCTTGTAAACCACTTCCCCACGTAACCCTTACCCAAAACCAAGTGCTTAATGCCTTGGGGGTCGATCACAAAATCGCATGTTCTATTTTGAATGCCCCGATCACTCATCGCAAATATTTGCGATGTGATTGATCGAGTCGCAAATATTTGTGATACGATCGATCGATCGCAAATCCGCTCGATCGCAATATCGCAATCACATGTTGTGTGTTAAATGTTCCGATCATCCATCGCAAATATTTGCGATGCGATTGATCGTGTTGCAAATATTTGCGATGTGATTGATTGCGCCACCAACCTCTGCCTCCGCAATATTTCTCCACCACTTCCCGGGTTTGTAACAGGTCTATTGCATTACGTAGATAGCACAAAGAGGACATTTTAGCATTGCCAGTAGATCAGCAGAAGAGATTCAAAGGGTTCAATGCTTGTTACTATTGTAATTAATGTTTAACCCCACATTCAAAGGAATGGATGCAGTTTGAAGACTTAAGCATGAAAAGAGTCATATCTGCATTTTAATATCAGCAGAACGCATTTCTCCAGGACAGACATTCACCTACAGCATTTCTCATATCTCCTCGAGCCCTTAAACGGTTAATTATACTGACAAAGCTTCTTAAATACTGTCTGGATAGCAGTTATAAGGTATGGAGAGACTTGAAGTTTTCCCATCCATGTCATTTATTCCAGAAGGCTGGCACAGAGCTCCAAACAGCCAGAGAGGTACTTCACAAAACACCAGAGGTTAATCTTGACCTGACAGAGTCTCCCAGAACAACCTACAGAGTACACACAGCACTGCTGAGACATTAAGCAGTATGGGAGTGAGCACTTCCGCCACTCTGTCTTAATGAGATCCATTTAATGTTCATCTACTCCTCCTATTTCATTCTCCTATAAGAAATCCCCAGGAACATATTGAAAGGGTTGTTGTTGGGCCGTTGTTGTTCGGCTGCTGCCATTGTAGTTAGAGGGATTCATTTGACTGTTAGAACGGTCTTGGGAGAGATTAGCATAGTAGTTGAATGTAGTAGGCTGGGAGGAGAAGTTTGGATTGTAACAGCTATTGAGCTCAGTGTATGTGACTGGTTTTGCATCAATTAATCAAAGCACATTTCACAGGATCCTGGTCTATTACTATTGGTGATGTTTTTCTAACTCCGTTTATCACATTTTCATGTTGTTCATTGTTCTACTAGCTTGCATCAGAAACATGGCATAGGATTTACCCTTGTTAGGTACCCTATGTCTCTACTCTCCTTGCCTTCAATGTCTTTTTGCTAAATGTGTGATCTAAGAGTTGATTTCAATTGATTTAACCAGTGTAGTGGATGTTATTTCCTGCAAGTTGATGTATGAATCAAATGAATCTGTTCTTAGATGTTCTTGTTTGGTTCAAGTTGGAAGATTTGGGAACACTGGGGATTAGAGTTAGCCCTGTCCACTAGGATCCTTGTGCGACCAGCTAGCCTTTCTAAGATCTCTTTTTTAAACTTATCTCTGTTTTCCTTTGGAGCATGCTAAAGCTGACCTGGGGTTAAATGACCTCTGGTCCGATCTATAAGCTGCCCCTTTGTCCCTCCTTGAGAGCTGCCTTTAAGTATGTCCAAGCAGGTCTGGAGTTAAATGACCTTTGACCTGATCTATAGACAGAAAATGGGTTGCTTTCCTTCTCTCACTTTCTTTCCTTAATGTTCCATCCCACCATCTAATCTAAAGATCCTTTAGTATTAGATGACTTTCCCTTTGGAAGCCTTGGCTATTTGTTGCAAGTAATTCCCTTTCATGACTCCATAGCCCAATGGATGGCACTTTTTGACCTATCCTCTTTGCTGAAACAGCCTGCTACTGTGTCCTTTTTCTCCCATTACTTTCTCAGTCTATGATATCATGACTAACCCAGCAACCAGCCAACCAAATCATTTTAAACCCCCCTTTGTGCTTCATAACTAGCCTAATATCTCATTTGAGCTTTCAAAGATATATCATTCTTTGTTCTATTAGAGAGATCCCTCTCCGGGTCCAGGAGGGCTAGATCCTAGGGCCCCAAAGTGGTTTTGATGTTGTCTCATCTTTTGGTCTTGCCAATCTGGCCAAAACATGGGAACCCCAACAGTATGATCTTATGTTGATAAGGCATGTGTAGCTGGATAGTAGACCATTCCAATTTATGCTCTCCCATTCGCTGCCAATTCTACTTCAGTAGTACATTCACATTAGATCCTAGGTCTAGAATTACCTGGTCCATCTCATAATCACCAATTTGCGTAGTTAATTGCATTTCATGTCTAGTGTGCCTCTTCTGCCCATAAAGTTTTTGCACGTCCCTAATCTTTGTGGCTGGGGCTGATTTTTCTATGGAACCATCGAGTAGGGCTTGTATTTTTTCTATCGCTTGCTGGTTGCACAACAGCTTCATGCATGCCTGCAAGAATGGTTTGACCTCATCTCTGATTCCACTATTTGGAGCCGATGTCTCGTTCTGAGCCCAGTTTTGGCAGGCTGCAACAGAGGTCTCCTTCTCCTTCTGGGGGCCCACACCTTCTGGTTTAGTAGTTTCTTTACGAATCAGAGACTCCTTCTCCGCTCTCTCCACAGACCCTTTAGTGGCTATACTGCTGTGTGTTATCACATTAATGCTCAGATCCTCTTCACGAGGTTCTGTCTTCACTCATTGTACATTATGTGTAGGAGTCTGTTGTTTTTCATGTACCTTGGCCATCAGAATCGAGTAATCCTCAATCACATGGTCCAACTGTCTACAATATCTACAGGATTGTCGAGTTGGGTTCATGTAGTCTCTTGTAAAGTGACCTATTTCCCCATAATTATAGCAGATTAATTGGCCTCTACCCCTGCCTATGCTTCCTCCTCGTCCTCCTCCCCTACCCCTGGCTGAGGATACTCTTATTCCTGTGGGGGATCTAGGAGATGAGGGGCTCGAATGTACCCTATATAGGTTTCCCCAGTCATTCATCAGATCATATGTTTTGCAGTTCTTTTCATCATGTCCTATAGACCTACAAAACCTACACCACTGCTTCTTTACTTCAGGGACATATGTGGCAAGGCGGGGGTAGTGGTTGGTATCATGCAACCCATCAACGCGACAGTCATCATACCATAGTGTCGACCCACTTGGTCCCGCAGCTTCCCTAAGGTTCAGCGGGCTAGGTCCCCCGGCCTAGATGTAGTCCATCAACAACGAACAATTATCTTTGGTGTGGCCATTCACCTTGCATCGTATGCACCATCTTTCGAGGCTAGCCTCCATCCCTCACTCCTTGCATAGATTCGTAATCTCCATGTGCATTTCTTCTAGTTGGCCTTGTATCTGATGTACTCCTAACTGGGTATCATCTGTTGGTGCAAATTCTAGTTTCATGGCGACCTCCAGGGCCTTCTCCTGTGTTTCAATGGCTTGGTGACCCATAGGTATGCGTAGGTGGGGCAACAACATAGCAATGAACCACACCGTGTGTTGCCTATCATCATACTGGGATCCTCCTTCTCTTATCACTTTCTTTAATCGATGATCAGCTTCCCATATGGACTCAGATGGTCCTTGCTTGAAATCCTTCAAGTCATTTACTATCTGAGAGTAGGACTTAGGTTTCTTGAACTGTTGTTTCAACACATTCTTAATTTCCTCCTAGTTGCATTCACATGTTGGTCAATGTATGCCATGTACCAGTCCAGGGCTCTCCCTTCAAAAGCAAGGGATAACTGTGCTCATTTTACTACATCGTTTACTATGTTTTGTGCAGTCCATACTGATCCTGTGACAAACCAAAACCAGTCCATGTCCTCATCGCCCACGCCTTTGAAGGTAGGTAGCTTCATGTGCATAGCCATATCGTCTTCTAGTGGGGGTGGAGGTGAGTTTTTACCCCTATGGGGGTTCAAGAGTGGCGTCGACGGAGGGCTATGCGTAGCAAAATTTCTTACTGGAATGTAGACAGATTAACCCCCCTCTTGGTTAGTTCTATAGTACTTACCACCACACATTGTGCCTGCACTCTGGTCGGAGTTCATTCACTCCGTATGGCTACACAAAATGCTTTTTTTGCACAACAAGATATTAATCAGTAATGGAAAAGTATTCAAAAACTTACCGAGAAACCCCTTGAAGAACCTCTACTCTGCTTCTGAGTAGGATACAAATTGATCGACTGCAAATTCAATTACAAATCCTCCTAACACGCTGTCCACCCAGTGATCTACCATGCTAGTAATGGTGTTTTCGGTCTCTTCCAGCTGGCGGATCCATTCTGGGTTCCATTGGGTGACCCTCTCATCTTTACAACACTTCTGAAACTCGAATAGCCTTGCGAGCCACTCCTGGAGCTTGATCACAATTGTTACAAAGAATATCTCATACATCTCTGTGAAAATATACTTATTCTTCCACTTTTCGGTAGTCAACTTCTTATTGCGGTTTTATTTTACTGTGAATTATTGAACTTGTTTTTCAAACCATTCATAAATTTCTTTTCTTTCTCTCAAAATTCTCCCGGTCCTGGCAATGGAACCATTTGTTGGCTCGAGGGGTCCTGACCCAGGTTCAAAAGTTAAGGTTTACCAACAAACCCCTATACTACTGGCCCTTTTGGGAGTGACCTGCTTGCGTAGGCCAAAGTATCACTTGAAGCAGTATGGGAGGGTGCTTGAACCACGTTTCTGCACCTTGGGAGAGAACAGGTAAGTCAAGCCGGTCTGCAATTATCAGATCTATATAGCCAGAGTTTGTTTGCAGGAGTTCCAATAAATAACCGGAATATAGTTATCAGATCTAATTAACAAGCTCGCATCCATGTGCGTATTATTAGCTATAATCACATATCATTATATTCGAAGTAGATTAACAGATCACATATGCATTTTCCATAAACATAGACAGTTCACAGCTTACAAACAAATCATATAACTCAAGTTCACATCAACCATAACAAATCAGGTCTAGATAACATCAAATATTTACAATACTTTCACACATGTATATTATTACCCGAAATCCTCTTACATTCCCAAATTACCACCTGTGCACATAGCCAGTAGGGTCCGCACACAGCAGGACAAAGGATCTCTATGCACATAGCGAGCAGGAGTCCTAACCCAAAAAACTTACCACATACTTAACAGTTCGTACCTTGCATCAATCTCTATTAATTCCTACCTATGACTCAAAAAAGGTTCATTTATTTATAGTGATTTAGCCTACGCATCCAATGGTCTGCAAACCGTGGTTTGTGGACTCTTGGTCTACCCTTGACCCATTTACAATGCGTTAGGGGCTTCAACCCACCCCAAAACCCTTGCGTTAGACTAAAAAATAAAAAATTATACAAAAATGGACAAAATTCATAGCCTTTAGGAGACCCTACTCCAACAGTCAAGGACCTAGCAGAGTGGGCGGGGGTCAAACTCACAACCTCCAAGCCAACGATAAAGAGTCTTTACCACTGCGCCATCACCATGAGACTTAATATATTATGGTACCACATATTTTTGTTTCAATATTGTCTACGCAATGGGGGAGGGGGCCAAGTTCTAGCCCCAACCTTGGTCACCGCCAGGGGTGGGACCATGGGCGGGAGGCTAGCCTCACCCACCCCCACCCCCCAGCCCCCACACTAACTGTAACCATAAAAAAAAATTCCAACCACCATATGTGGCCACCAAGCCAAAGACCGTGGTTTAGCCAAACTATGTGGATTTTTTATATAATTTTTTTTATTAACCATATATAATATGGTTAGAAATTTGGCATTAAGGCCTTTTTGGGAAAATTATCGTGCTGCAAATTTTTCCTTGTTTTTGGGCAATTTGGCACTCTATTAGCGAATTTGGGGGTGAAATTGTAGGATGGTGCTAGATTTGGAGGAAATTGTGGAGTGGTTAGTGCAGAAACTTGGGGAAGTCATAACTTACTTATTTTTTGACCAAATTCGATGCATAAATAGGCTAAACATGCATTTTTTGGCATTCTGGAGCCACTAGAACATGTTTCAGAGCTGTTTGAGCATTGTAAACTCATGTAATCATATTTTTTAGCATAATAGAAGAGGGCCAAGCCATTGGAAGTTGGACCAAGCAGACATATCCCATGCGAGGAGAAATCTTTCATCATATTCTATTTTTTTACTGTTTATGGTCATTTTCATTCATGTTAGATGTTGTTGTTCAATGTTTTGTTTCTATTAATTTTCTCAATAAATTCACATAAAACTCAGTTTTAACTTGCAATTTTCCTCATAATCCTCAAGCACTTTGTTTATATTATGAATTGGAATTTAGCATAGAAAAAACTAATTCTCCATTCAGATCAATTATGTCTCAAAATATCATCTCAGTCTCTCCTAAAAATGATATAGTTGGAAATCTCCTAGAAATATCTTTCCAACGGTATGTGGAATTCTGCAAATGGGTCTCTGAATCAAAATTTATGATAAGACAAAGTAAGGACTTTGAATCCCTTAGTAGAAGTGCTTGGAACCCTGGAGGTTTATTTAAAAGTTTCTGGGGATTACAATGAGTCAGGGTAGTAGGAAGCTCAAAACCCCAGAACCCTGAAAGGCTTGGAAACTCGAAAGGCCCAAAACCATAGAGGTTTGTTTAAAATGTGACCGGGGATGACAATGAGTTAGGCTAGCAAGGAACAACAATTGATGACCTATTGTTGTGAAGAAAATTCCCTATGCAGGCAAAGGCAATCTATCTAGCCCTAAAGTGGGTATAGAAATGCACAAAACTATCAAATGTACCCTTTCATACTTTATATTCAAAGAAAAATAGGAGGAAGAAGAACCAAACTCTTCCTGATGCTATCATTCAATCCTTCGATGAAAACCTTGATCCATGATCCTTCAGGCTCACTCCTTACTTCTTGTGACGTTCGAGTACCTATAGGAGATCAAGATACAATAACAAGCGTAACACAAAACATAACATACATTGAATACAAACTACCTTAAAGATCAAGGATCATTAGGATACTAGTAAAGATATCAAAACAAATATGGAAAGTGAAACACCAGATGTATTATTGATAATATGAAAGAGGAAGCTTACAACTGTGGCCTTGATTTTGGAGGCCTCATTTTGGTAATTTCCAAGTCCAAAGTGAGGATCTTCAATAAATACTTCTCCCTAATGTAAATTTAGGCATTATCACAATATAGGGATATAAAGGATTAATGATGAAACCAGCCCAACAATGACAAACCAGTAGTGGAAGGATGGGATTCAATTTATATGTAGGGAGTACGAGTTAGGGATCCATAAAGGAATGAGGATGACCCACTTCTCAAGGGAAAATTACCTAATGATAGTGTTATCACTCCTAAAGTTGTGAAACATTTCTTGATAGAGCCATATAGTTCACTCACCAAATGGATAAGGTCTCCTAAGCCATTTGAAGGTGGTATAGGATTTTTTTTTTCAATTTTAGCCTATCCTAAGTTTCATGATCACCTCCTTTTATGCTATTTCATGTCAAATCAATCCTCATATGGTGTAATTTTTCATTTCCAATGAATTCAAAATCAAAAGGGTGCATCTATCAGTTTTTCAAATTTTCGTAGTGTTTTATAGAGGAAAACAATAGATTTCACTATGAAACTGCCTAATAGTTTCGTAGCGAATCTGTCAGAGGCTTAACTAATTTCACTATGAAAATCTGTTTTTTAACCTGTCTTGTCAGATTCATATGAGGTGTCCTTTTATGATTAGAGGAGTTGGGGTGGAGGTCATTCAAGTTTGTTATGATAAATTCAAAGGTACATATCCGTGTTTAATGTCATCATTACCTTTTGGGATTGTATGTGTCGTGATTGAATCTTGAGCTGTGAGTTAAACCATTAAACCTTACCTCAATTATCCTTTTTTCATATTTCACTTTATCTTCGCATGTGATTCGATCCCTGGAGAGCTGCTTCATTGAGCCAAGCAAGTTGTTAGCAAATTTGAACTTTGCAGGTGTCATCAGCAAGCGAGGCAATGAAGACTATAAAGCATCCATGGCTGCAAGAAGTCAAACAAATAAGGGTGGCCATTGTCATAGGTATGAACCCATGGATATGAATTTAATCAATGAAGACCCTACTGCCATGGAGGTTTTCAGAAGAACTGGATGCTTTCAGTTTTGTCAGAGGTTGCAGGGTTTTCATTTATAGGTTTCAAAGGATTTTTATACCAGCTTCACAGGAACAACTTCAAAGGTTTCAATTCTGAACCTTACAGTGACACTAGAGAGCATCTCATCAGCTACAAGAATCCCTAGAGGAGGGGAATAGTGGTTTAAAGGTATCAAATTCACAATGTTGGATTGAAAAGAGTTCATCAAGCTAGAAAATAGTGAAATAGATTTGAAAAATGCTATCCCTAGGAGTTTCATGAAGGACAATTATTCAAAGTTGTTGATGGTCATTCATAAGTATATTACCTGTGAAGGAATATTTCACATGGTCTACTCCTATCATATTAGACTTCTTTTACATTTTGTAGGTAAGAGGTCACTTGACTTGCATTTTTATTTATACAGAAGTCTAGGGAAAATGTCAGATAAGGTTCAAATGAAGACAGAAGGAAGTGAGACTTCTCTTTTTCATCATGGTCTAATTAAGCTTTTAGTGTTAGAAGAATTTAGGAGGTTAGACAGAGATTGGACTTCCTTTTTGTTCATGAGTGGTTATGAAATTGTTGTGGTTACTACAAAGAAAGCCTCCAAATCTAGAAATATTTCATCACCAGCTGTGGCAAAGGAATTTAAAGAAGAAAATAGATCATCTCCCCCAAACCAGTGAGCATGGAAGCAGAACCTTTGCAGAAGACTGACACACCTCAAACAACACCTGCAAAATAGAAGCAGACAGTCAACAAAAAAGGTAGCAAGAGAATCACTAGGAGCCAGACAGTGGCTAAAGTCAATTTGGAGGATATCCTGCATGCAGTTGACATTGAAGAATCAACCATTGTGCAAGCTAAAGACATTGGAGATGGAGGAAGAAAGCTGAAAAAAGGTAAGACTGCTAAAAAAATAGATTTTTCATGTGATGATGTTGGTTTCATTTTTCAACCTAGGAAACCAATGAAAAAACATGCGAGGAAGGTCATGGAAAACAAAGAGACTGAGAGAATCAATGAAGTTTCTCAGCCAACAAGCAACATAGATTTGTCTTCACCAGCAAAAGAGGAACTGGTTATCAAGCAAAGAAAGGGTAAAGAGAAAATTATTGAAAGATCAGAAATTGAAACCCTTAAAGAGCAGCTGAAGGAGGCAGGTAAAGAGATATTAGTTTTGAAGGAAGAGAAAAATAAACACAGAGCTGAGAAGTTTCAATTTGAACAAATGAGGAAAATATGGGAGGAACAAGTCACAAGTGTTTCAAAAACCTTGGAAAATATAGAAAAGTTGATGAAATGGACACAACCACTAAGAGGGGAGGTTAAACATGTTAGGAAGATGAAATTGCACTTACAACCCAAAAATAGAGCATTGAAAGAACAAGTGGAAGATCTTCAGGAGCGGCTGGATTTTATTCAAATGCAGTTAGAAAAGAAAGGGCTGAAGACGACAATGATAGAAGAGCCTATTAGCCAATTGATTGTAAATGAAGATGAAACACCACAAGAGTAAGAAATTGAGTTGGAATATGTTTGATGAGGTTCATAACATGCAGAGAACCCAAATTTTGTAGCTGGAGAACAATTTTTGAAGACAATCTTGAAATTAACAAATTCTAGTTTTTTGGATAGTTTCGTAGCGTACCTCATGCGTGAGGCCTGAAATGCGCTACGAAAATTTATGTAGGTGCTTTTTTTCCTTAAAACTCATTTTTTTCAAGTTTTATGAAGGGAGATTGACTTTTTTCAAGGTTTTTTTTTGCATAATGAAGGTGTTGGAACAACAAAGGAGTCAAAGAGATAGATGGAAAAGACTTTTTTCATACGCTAGTAAAACTCGATACGAAACTGCCTAAACTGCCCTGTTTCGTAGCAAGGATTTTTTTTAAGAATTTTGAGCATCTCAACAGCATATTTGCCAGCAAGAGACCTCTAACATGTCAGTTGACCATACCAGCAGAGATTCATGGCTCAAAAAGAGTGCCACACATCCAAATCATCAGTCAAAACAACGTTTAAAGTGAAGGTCATCCATCGCTAAAAAGCAGGATTGTGTTCCATAGATCTAGGGGTGCTTTGAAGATGTAAATTAATGGTGAATTATGGTGATTTGTCCTTAGAGCATGTGAAACTCATTATGTAACAATTATGTAACTGTTTCACTGATAGGATAAACAAATGTAATAAATAGGAGATAGTCCTATTAGGAGTTTGTTTTCTTTAAAGGATAGCTGTCATTTTTTTGTTTCAAGTTAGTGGTTTTAGTTATGATAGGTGTTAGAGTAGAATTCGAAGGTCTATCCAGCCAGGCAGATCATCTACATTGTAAAGAATGTCTATTTATAGACTAAACATCGAAAATCAAAGGGTTGGAGAATATTGCACCAAATTGTTGCTTGTATGTTTTATCCATTATCACTAATACAAAGTGACATTCTACTTCCAGACAAGAGATTCTCATGAGGTTTTTGGTGTATTATTGATCTATATCTTTATGTTTAATCACTTGCAGTAGATATCATCTCTAATTACTTAGAATTCATAATATTATGCTCTGACTTTCTTTAGGGGTAAAATTATTGTTTTTTCCTATGTTATGTGTATGAATTATCTTTGTTAAAAACCTCTATCTGCCTCAGCTTCCATGTGAAGAACCATTGTTACTAAGAGTACTGATGTTGAATCCATAAACCCAATGGTATAAATCTTTCATTTTTCAACCTGCAATCATCCAACACCAAGTTACAATTCATAGAGTTAGCCATCTAGTATTATCCTTATTCAAAATCATAAACCCCCTTTGAGAGAGCCCTCTCAAACTGAAGAGGCTAATCTTCAGTTAGAAGTCGTTTGAAAGAGTTACATTGAGTTGATTGAGGAGCAGTCAATCAAGATCAATTTGGTGATAACAGATAGAATTAAGAGCTCCAAACGAGAGAGCTCGACTGTATATCGACCAAACCATATCCAACTCGTCGTTATGGATGATTATTGTGCTGGAAGCTTCTTCTCCATTTGAGGAAACACTGCTAGAAATGGATCAACATGGTTTTTACCATCAAAAGTGAGCTAGCAAAGCGAGGTAAAAGTGTTTCACCCTGCCATAATCATGGGTAGGAAACTGGAAAAGAGCATTGACCTAGAAATTTAGGTTTTGAGCAAGGCATATTCAGAATTTCTTCAAGGAAATTTTTTTTTAGCCTTCAAAGGATATATTTATGTAACCTATATGGTGGATATAATTCATAGTATTTAGCACAAGGCACTTCTATATCAAGGATGAGAAGTGAACGGGGTGAAAAATTACTATGTAACAAATGTCACCTAAATAATGAAGGTAGAACAGGGAGTGATGGGTGAAATGATTTACGAACCAAGGCAAGGACTCAAAATATCACCAAGAAACCTACAAAATCAAACAAAATACAATATATGACATCTCTGATATGAAAATTCCTAATAACATATCCATGAATAGGCATAAAATAACACATGAACCCACAGTATGGTCACAACCATCCGTCTGAAGGAGATCATGGAAATGGATCCATGGTATGGTGGCAACCATCCATATAGAAAGGATCATGTGTACAATCATGAATACTCAATGACTTCATGCATACTAGATAATAACAGATGCAATCCAGGGTCTTCGTCTCTATCTCGATCCATCTACTGTATGAATATAACCATGTGAATAGATGTATTGATGTCAAACATGGTAGAAACTACATGATTACCAATCAATGATGTAAATCGTTAACAGGCATGAGAGAAACCACCAATAATGACAATGATGTAATATTCCCAAATTTTCACATCATATTTGGAATATTAGAGTTCTTTATTTTCTTAATAAATTAAGTAAGCATGGAGGGACCCACAAACCTCAAAGATGAATAAAATCCACTTTTAATGTGTGTATGTGGATATTCTAGATATAGATCTAAAATCATGGAGTAGTGGAGCAACTCCATTAATGGAGATCATGTCTCATTGATGAGATAAATTATGGAGGATGAAACATTCAAGTAATCTTAAATATAAAATCATGAGGATCTTTGATAAGGTCAACTGAGATCATAGTGCATTCAAAGAAGATCATGAAGCACTTATGATAAGATAGTGGAGGAAGTGGTGCATTTAATGCACAAATGATGGAGAGGGTGATCACCCCATGTGAACTTGATGGAGGACATGAGGCCACAATGCAGCAAACATGGAGACTATGTACAGATGTACAATGCATATTTGGAGTGGGCCTAGGCTATGGAAGGCTCATGCATATAATGAAGGTGAAAGCACATCAGAAGGCATGATTTGGATTATTCATTTCTTGATCTGTTTAGATCTAGATTTGTCTTAGGACGTTTCTATGTAGACTTGGGATGTTTAGTAGAGTTTGCAGTGTTGTTTAGCACAGGGTGTTCCTGAGCAGGAATTCCACTGCTTTCTTTGAGTAGCTTTGGAAAGAGGATTGTTCTTCATTCCTTATCAGGAATTGGTGCCATCTTTAAGAGGTTGTTTCTAGCATTCAGCTAGGAAACCAGTGGAGGATTCATCCTACCAATTTTTTCTTCACATTCAGCCTTTCAGGAACATCATATCTACATTTGGAATTCAGGCCATTGGGTTTTACCTCCATGCAGCAGAATTCCCTTCAAGGATTGAATAGTTCATTCCTTTAGATCTATTCGAGGAAGGAATTTTCCATTATTTCAGCTAGAAAACTTGTGAGGGATCATCTCCTCACATTGGATCTATTTTTCCCATCACTCAGGAGCTGATTTGACACATTCAGCAGTAGGCTATTGAGCCTCCCTCTCTGACAGTGTAGTTTTCTGAAGATGTTGTTGATCCATCAGCTATTTTTAGTGGAGGAGATTGGAGGAGCTAGATCTTGAGCTTTTAGACCAAGAATCTAGTGAAAGGGTTAGCCCTTATTGCATAGATATGATTTTGCATCATTGAAGCCATCATATCATTAGATCTAGCTTCAGATCTTCATTCCTAGCAGCATATATATGAAGCCCTAAGAGGGTGATTTTCTTAGACTTACAGATCTGAGAAACTCTTTCTGGGTTATCTTGGGAATCCATCATTGAGCCCAGATCTACAATTTCAGAATCATCGAATCTCCCATTCTACCTAGATCTGACTTTCTATCTTTCAGGAAGTTGCAGTCCCAATAGTTGCAACAAGGACAACACAATTTACCTTCCAGCAGTTCAAAAGTTACGCAATCCCTCTTGGGAAATCATTACAGGGTCATTCTAGGCCACCCTTGTGGCTTGAGTATCTCATATTTTGAGCACTATTGTACTTTCGTTTTCAGCTCCAACATAATAAAATGGCTCAACTATTTCTTTGCATTCTGATGTGTATATAGATTTATTGTTTACTTTGTTGCAGTTCTTATATTGTGTTTCAGTATTACTGCATTCTCCCTTTTGGAATATTATAGTGGTAACAGAGCATGATCTTTGGCTTAGCTTGTGGACACTTCATCTTTTGCATCAAAAGAAGAAGAAGATAGATGAGATCTATCATGAAGGAGGATAATTCTACCACTCTTCCCTTTATATCCATGCAAGATCTCTCCAAAGGGGTCAATCAAATGAAGAATAAAAGGAAGAAAGAAGATCCAAGAAGAAGATTTGATGAGGAAGACCCGAGCACTTCCTATCAGCAAAGAAGAAAACTAGAGAATCATAAATCTCCTCATAGATCCACTATTCTTTGGAGAAGGTGAGAGGTGTAGAAATGAAGAGAGGAAAGAACCCTAGACTCATGAGACTCTCAGTCTATATCTTGAAGAGTACAAAGAATATTCTAGAGCATTCAAAGAGAGTCTAAATATCCAACAATTCTTCCAAATCAAAGAAGAAAGAGGATCCTATAGCAGTAATAGAAGAAAGAGGCACAATAGATTCTATTTTCCTACATTTGATGGATCTTCCTCAAGCACTGTTAAGGCTTGAAGGAAATATTTAGATGCATTTTTTAGGCTACATCTTGTAGCTTAAGAAGAGGTTGTCCAGGTGAAGCCAATGATTGGTGGTTTGGTCACATGGAGCATGCAAAGGTGACTAAGTATTCAGATTTCTTTCACAAGTTGACTCAAGAATTTTGATGTGAGGAAAACAGAGATGTGCCACAAAGGGACATTTCCTAAGGAAACAAAGGAGGATGTCAATCTTGTCACTCTGGACAAGAAGTCACTACATTCACCACCAGCTGCAGAAGTACTTGTATCTGGAGAAGAGACACTTTCAACTTTGAAAGATAGTCTTGAGCTCTTGACACATAGAGTCCCATGCATGATTCAAGAGATGCATGAGGAAGAGGGGGAAGATTCCAGCGCTGGTACACTTGGAGAAGATCAGACATCACTCTTACCACCAGTTAGAGACACTATTGTCCCGGTTGGAGGAACCCTTGTGTTCTGGCAAGAGATTCCCACACATCAGTTGATCCAAGGTATGCATGAACTTTCATCACATATTGTTTCAATAGATATTATTGAAACTTATGAGGACATGCCATCAGGGCAAATGCATAACAAAGGGTTAGAACACAATGTTGATTTGAAGCAGTAACATATCACAATGTAGATGACCCTTGATCTAATCAAGGAGGAGATTAATAACTATCCCAGTTCATCATTATTTAGTACATTCAACTCTTTGAGTTGAAGTGTAGAGTTTCATAAAATGGGATGAGCATGATCCTTTGTACAATAACTGGCTATGAGATCAGTATTTTGCCTTGCTTTGAGACAACACATGTATTACCATACATATCTACAATGTTGTCACTTAGTAGTTGTGAAAATGAAGAGTCCCCATCATTATTGGAACATTCTAAAGGTAGCTTCACTCATGAAGTAATGGAGGTAAATATGATAAATGGTAGACATCTTGAGATGAGAAATATTTTCTCCTTTCTAGATGACCCTTTCTCAATGAGCATCTCACAGCTCAAAGATAAACCTCTACCTGCAATAGATCCAAAACCTCTTTGGTTTTAGAGGGCCTTTGGTGAAAATAGAATCTCATTGAGAGATCTCATTGGTGGAGTGGGCCTAGGCTATGGAAGGCTCATGCATATACTGAAGGTGAAATCACAATGGAAGGCATGATTTGGATTATTCATTTCTTGATCTGTTTAGATCTAGATTTGTCTTAGGACATTTCTATGAAGAATTGGGTTGTTTAGCATATTTTGCAGTGTTGTTTAGCATAGGGTGTTCCCAAGTGGGAATACCACCTCCTTCTTTGATAAGCTCTTGAAATATGATTGTTCTTCATTCCTTATTAGGCATTGGTGCCATATTCAGGAGGTTTTTTCTAGCATTCAGCTAGGAAACCAGTGGAGGATTCATCCTACCACTTTGTTCTTCATATTCAGCCTTTTAGGAGCAATAGATCTACATCCAGTGTTCAGGCCATTAGGTTTTACCTCCATGCAGTAGTATTCCCTTCAAGGATTGTGCAGTTCAGTCCTTTAGTTCTATTGGAGGAAGGAAGTTTCTAGTATTTCAGCTGGAAATCCTATGAGGGATCATCTCCTCACATTGGATCTATTTTTCCCATCACTCAGGAGTTGATTCGACACATCCATTAGTAGGCTATTGAGCCTCTCTCTCTGACAATGTAGTTTTCTGAAGCTGTTGTTCATACAACAGCTATTTTCAGTGGAGGAGATTGGAGGAGCTAGATCTTGAGCTTTTAGCCCAAGGATCTAGTGAAAGGGTTATCCATTCTTGAATAGATATGATTGTGCGTCATTGCAGCCATCATATCATCAAATCTAGCTTCAGATCTGCATTCCCAACATCATATATGTGAATCCCTAAGAGGGTGGTTTTCTTAGACTTACAAATCTAAGAAACCCTTTCCGGGTTATCTTGGGAATCCATCATTGAGTCCACATCTACAATTTTAGCATAATCAGAGCTCCCATTCTGCCTAGATCTAACTTTCTATCTTTCAAGCAGTTGTAGTCCCAACATTTTCAATAGAGACAGTGCATTTTACCTTCCAGCAGTTCAATAGTTACGCAGTACCTCTTGGGAAATAATTTCACGGTCATTCTAGGCCACCCTTGTGGCTTGAGTATCTCATATTTTGAGCACTATTGTACTTGCTTTTTCACCTCCAACATAATAAAATGGCTCAGCTATTTCCGTGCATTCTGATGTGTATATATATTTATTGTTTACTTTGTTTCAGTTCTTATATTGTGTTTCAAATTACTGCATTCTCCCTTTTGGGATATTACAGATGACCCTAAAGGTACGACAACACAATCTACAAGTGTTAATAAACGAGTGGAATTCAACCGCTTGAAAAATCATCCGATCGAATGCCGATGATGTGAACCTATTGTCGAATGTGAAGAAATTTCTATTGAGGGATGCAAGATCCAAGGTACTGTAAAGAAGTTTCTAAATCACCTTCCCAGATAATGAGCTGAAGTCGAAAGGAAGTGATTCACCGAAGGAGGGCCATAATTATTCCCACATCATCGACATGAAACAAAGGATTTCTCAAGATTACAGGATTGATTCAAGATTGTGGAAAAGAGGGTCAAATAAGCAGAGGATGTTTGACTTTGACAAAAATGTATTCTCTTAAACATATCAGCAACATGACTTTGGAGTGTGGCAGCATTTGACTCAAAATGGGATCAGAGGTCATGATGATGGCAGATAATGATTGAATGAGAGACAAATGGATTTCCAAAACCCAGGAAGGCAAGTGATGAATGAAATATATCCCCAACCTAATACAAAATACAAACGAGTGCCATGTTCAAGAGTGACCGTGCTGCCTAAAAACACATAGGAACTTTCAATTTGAATTTTCCCCCATTATCGCTAATGATTACCTCTTTATTTTTTATAGCAAGTGTGAATAGTATAGAATATTCTTAGCGTATAAGTTCATTCTTTGAATGAATCCATCCTAGTAATTTTGGCTATCCCTAGGAAGGAGTAACTCAATCTTGTCATGCTGACAAATATTTCTCTGTTTAAGTTTTACGAGTCTGACAGATAATAACTTGGTGTATTTTTCATGTTTAGAGAGTTTGAAAATCAGACAAAATAAAACTTCATTGTGACCCTTTTCGTAAATTTTCAATCGAATCTGAAAAGGTAGAAAACAATATCCTAGAGAACCTATTGAACATGTTCGATCAATGTATTCCTTTTTCATAAATAGTTATTCTCAGTCCAAAAAAGGGTAAACGTATATTGAGATGATGTCAATTCATTTAATTTAAGGACACCTTGTTTCATTTTTTAATGAGCTTGACACAAGAAAAGGAAATATGCTCCGAAGAGATTGTTTCATTTTTTAAGGAGCTTGACACAAGAAAAGAAACTATGCTCCAAAGACCTTGATCCATTTTTTAAGGAGCTTGAGAGAAGAAAAGAAACTCTTCTCTAGTACCTTGTTTTATTTTTTAACGAGATTAACACAAGAAAAATAACTTTCCTCTAAACAAATTGATCATGTCCTGTAAGAGGTTATGAATTCCAATAGATTCTCATAAGATGGTAGAACAACACTAAAAATTAGATTCCAATGCCCCCAATATATGATGCACTATATCACTGAATGGATCATCAGTAGACACGAGCATGGAACATGTTTCCACATAATTAACCTGTGGCGGGGAAGATATCACTTGCATGTAAGGACCATTAAGGGATGATGGTTGATTGGGATCCATATTAGGACCAATGAATGACAACTGATCAATGGTCACAATTCTTCCTTCATGTGGGGAACACTTCATATGAAATAGAGAAGAGACAAGAGATCCCATGACATAAGTATAGTCATGCCCAAGGAGTAAATTAAATTCCAAAGGGACTTGGACAAACATCATGTACATATAGAAAATATTTCCTGCCAAAGTAATAGGAAAATTATGAAGGATACCTAACGATTGACTAGTTCCTTTGTTAAAAGCTAACAAATTATGGGTAATAGGCACAAGCTGTGGAGAACCGAAAGCTTGCCAATTAGTTGAAGATAAAATTCAATAGATGTGTCTTCATATATTATGGTGCTAGGTATGACCACATTATAGGCGTGTATCGTGATCTCAAAGGGAACATAAGAAGGAAGACGGTATCCTGTCAGTCATCTCCAATCAAAGGAAGCACCAGACTACTTGGAGGGGGTGTCGTAGGAACGAGAGAACTGCCTCCTTGTGTTACGAGAACAGAAGGATCACCCTCATGTACTGTGGGAATGGGAGGATTTCCCTCCAATCCATGGGAATTTGAAGAAACAAAAATAACTTAAGCAATATGAGGCTAACTCTCTAGAATAAAATCACGATCCACTGAAGGTGGAATCAGGTAAAACATTTTCTTAACCAATGGTTGGTCAGGAACGAACTCATGTGATTCACTTTAGGAGAGAGTGTGATTGACCATATATGACTTATGATTAATCACTTGATCAAATAACAAAGGATTAGGGAAAAGCTTCTGGTAACAATCCAAAAGTCACAACTGAGAATTTATAAGGTTATCCAAGACTTTGGAGGCTTTTTTCATATAAGGAAAAAGGTGAATGGTATGATTCCCTTCACATAGCTTACAAGGAAATTTTACTTTACACTTTTTCCCATCGATCTTATTATCACTAGTTGAGGGTTTATCACCAACATGATCTCTAGAGGTTGATGACAAAGGCTGATGTGAGTCGGTGGACCATAATTCTAATATCTCGGGAATGCCAAGAAAATCCCTAAGAAGGTGAACAACCTTACATAACTTGCAAAGGATTTTGACCTTTTAGGACTGAATTGGAGATTTTTCGGCATTAGTTGAATTTGTGGAAATGTTTGCTAGGTTGCCTTCTTGATTATTTTTCTTCTTCTTCTTCATCTTCTTAGCTTCCTGGTTACTAGAATCCATACTTTCACCAGGCGAAGAGGAAGAATGAGGTAAAGAAACTATAATATTCCTACATTAGCCTATAACTAATGGGAATATTAAAATTTTGTTTTGTCACATTGATAGGTGAATAAGTGGGTCGGGAGACCCATAAGACTCTTTATTTTGAATAAAACCACTTCTCATGTGAAATTGGATCATATTTTCAGCTGAATAAAGCACCTTAAGGCGTGAATAGGGGCTAAAAAATATTGAATAGGTCAACCTTGACCAAATATACAACGTTGCCATGGAGGAGTGGCCATCAATGAGGCACATCACAGTTTTAGATGGATATGCCTTGTGTGAAAGAGGTGACTTCATTGGAGGTGGTTTAGGGTTTGCAAGCTCTTGTATTATAAAAGGAAGGGGATGGTAGCATTAGAAGGTTGTTGATGATTATCATATTTTTGAATATATTGTCGGCTTAGACATATATCATTCTCTAGCTGTTTAGCTGAGAATAGTTCTATTTATCACATGGTATTCCTGTTTAGGAATTCCATTCTCTTACCTTGAGAGGCCTCTTGGGAGAGTTTTTACTACATTGTCCACTATCTAGCTGAAGGCAAAGCTACTTCTTTCAACTACAATGTAGATCCTGTTGAGGGTTTGACTGTTTTTGCAAGCTGCAGCAAGTGGAGATTAGACCTGTCAGATCTTGTCAATTTTAGTGCTTCTTTTCAGTGGAGGAGGGTTCTACTTCATTGGGAGGACAGTATGTTGGGAAAAATACTGAGATGGGGGGTGAATCAGTATTTTGATCTGACTGAAAATTTTTTACTTTTTCTTTGAGTAGATTTCCATTCGCGGTTTTTATGAACAAGAATAGCGTATGCACGCGGAAATATAGAAGGAAACTAGCGTATACTGATTTATCTTTCAGATTTAGAGAATCAATCTTTTAAATAGATTTATTAGTTATGAATAGTGCTAGATAATCAGAAGTTATGAGCAATAAACAACAGTATAAAGCATCACACACATGAACACCAATATTTAAGGTGGAAACCCAATTCGAGAGAAAACCACCGCTGTTGTTGTCTCTGTCTTCAATATTTATTATATAGAAAACCTTTTAAAACATTGTACTGATGTAGACTTATCCCAGTACGCAGGCTTCTACCTGCAAAAGGCTGCAACCTTCTCTCGTTTTCCAGCTACAATTGGAAGGGAGATCCAACCCCCTGATCTCGTTTACCAGCCTCTCCTAGAAGGGAGCTTCGACCCCCTGGTTTCAACACCAGCTACTATTGGCTGAAAGCTTCTACTTTCATACTGAAGGCTTCAACCCTCAGATCCACTGCAGACCATGTTTCATCAATTTTCATACTGGCTCAAACAGCTTCAACACAACCCTTCACTTAACATTAACAAACATATTTTGCCCAATACTTCAAACAGAACCGTGAGACCACTGTAACCAAAATATCAGAAATAACCCAGACTTTAGAATAGACATGCATATATAAACTCAACCCTGAACATTTATTAATTCCAATAGCATACGCTACTTTTATTCACTGAAGCCGCGTGTATACGCATTTTCCTTTTCACCAACCTGCGTATGCCTCTATGTATTCATAACATGAAATGCATATGCCACTTCTCTTCACCGAAGCTGCGTGTATACGCGCTTTTCTTCGTATCAACCTACGTATACTTCTGAGAATACTGATTTTCATGATGTGATCAATCTTAGATTTAGATCTGAGGTTTTCAGTCAGACACCTTCTCAGCAAAGCAGAGCCTTTAGATAGTCAGTCAGTTTTAACCATGTTTTCTCATTCATCCTTCATCATGTGTTATGAATCAGTGATTAGATTTTTTCATTATAAAATCACGAGCATACTCCATATTCAATCAACCCAGAACCTCAAGTAGACTTCATTGACCGATAGCAGAGAGAAAACAGAAATAATAGAAGTAATATCTTTAAAATAAGCTTCAGAAACCCTAACTTCCATACGCGCTTTTAATAAAGCAAAGCCGTGTATATATGCGCTTTTACCAAGACCAACTAGCGTATAGATCTGTAAAAGATAAATTTTGCAGAACAGACTAGATCTATAAATTACCTAGATTTCTTCAATTTCTTCATCAGACTTGAGCCAGGTCTTCATCATTTCTTTTGCAGATCATCCTAGAGATTCATCATTTCTAGATCTAGAGATCTTGATCCTTCATCATATCCATAGGTGCATCATAGATTCAGATCTATCAATTAAGAACTGAGTTCAACCATGCAGATATTCATCAACAACCCTTACACATACACACCTTGCACTATGAATTTCTTCTCCTTAAATAGATTTAGATTTTACCAATACCATGAGCCAAAACCACACAGCTTTTGATGGTATTCTTGGACGGAATCAAATAAACCATACAGTGCTCAATACTGTGTGCCAAAACCATGGTAATGCCCCTTGGTATTATAAATTTGGAGCGCAAAAGGGCATACGTGACTTGGGACGTAATTATCCGCGTGCATATGCGACTTGGCCTTCACAAACTCGCGTATACATTGTGACATATTATATTTATCATTTCTCCAGCACTTACTGGAATTATTTTCTCTGTCACATCTGTAGATACATCATTCTTACATATTTAACACATAGGTTTCTATCCAAAGACAACTTCATCAAGTAGGTTGCCATCAAGGACAACACATTGCATCATATTTCCAACAATCTCCCCCTTTGGACTTGATGACAACCATGATGGTGTTTGATCACCAAAATAGATAGATACATTAAATATAACCATTATTCAAATACCCATTATTCAAACACCATGATACTCTCCCCCTTTGACATCAAGGGCAAAGGGCGGATCAAAACCAAAACAAGGTTTTTCTTCTCTTGTAGAAAGAAGAGCTCTATAGATCTGATGTGCACTGAAGTGACCATGCTCCCCCTGAGTTCACGTTGAATATTCAAACATATTTTTCAATGAAGTACATGATTCTATGACCTTTCCTATCACTAAGGACTCATACTTACATCAATGATCCAACCAAGTGGATTTACATATGTGACTCAAGTACCCAACCAAGTGGGTTTACACATTTGAACAAGTCCTTACATGACTGATTATTTCAATTTTACATCATAGGTCTCAACATAAACTTTTTCATCAATTACATAAATGACTTATACAATCAAGATCAAATATTCTCAAGCATGAGATCAAACTACAACAAATAATTAGAATGCCAACAATGCATCCTTTCCACATGACCAATGCTCCCCCTTAGCCTGTGCATCCTGAACACTTTCAACAGCAAAACATCAAGGCATCTTCATCAGAATCATTAGAGAACGAAACAGAAATATGAGAGCTGGAACATCACCAAAGATACCCAACAACACTGCAGCTATGCTGAAGAATGCTGACCCAGAAAAATTTTGTCAGCAAACACCCATATGTGGTTTTCTGTCTATAAGCTCACATATATACGTGACTCTCCTTCAGGAAATCTGCGTATCCAATTTAATCTTCTGAATTTAAGCAGATCTGATCTTCTGAGAGGCAGAGACAACTCCGAGCTTTTTTCTGAGATATTCGAATGCTTCTGTTTCGGGGAAAAACACCCTAGAGGTTTTTTGGGTCAAAACCTCCACAGATCAGGGCATGCTATTCAGAAGGAATCACACACAACCACACTTAAATGCTAAAAACTAGATAACAACGATAGTAGAACTCACCCGTAGTCCTACGTTCGATGTAGATCCCGCGGGGTCCAAACCCCAGCAACCCTTCTTCCTCTTCAACCTGGAAAACAAGAAAGAACATGCACGGAAACCTAGTTGTACAACATATATTTCTCCTAAATGTTAGTGTAATCCATGTGAAATATTATATAAACAATAATAAATGCTTAATAATCAATCTTTTCACATATGCAAATAGATATTAACACATAATTTCAGGAACAAGATGGTTCTTCATTATTGCGAACAACATGTACAGAAATAAAAAGTGGAGAGATCACCTGAATCCTTCCACGATCTTCGAACAGACCGTCGTCCGGATCCATCCCGCC